>DF362781.1:2724-38840 GCA_000787875.1 Solanum virginianum
GAACAGTGAGAAGATCTTCGGTGGCAATGGTGGCAAGGCAATTTTCATTGCCTTCTTCTTTATTTTCTTCTTTTTCTCTATTCTCCCTTTTTAATTTTCAACAAAACTTCTTTGTGTGCCCTTTCATACCACAATGATAGCACTCAACATTTTTAAGTTTGCCTCTAGATTTTCTCCTGTTGTGTTCTCTATTCAGATGACCACGATTTTTGTTTCTCCCCCTAGAACCTATCACTAGGACATCTGATCAAGAAGAACCTTAAGATTTTCTTCTCATCTCTTCGTTCAACACAGTGTTCTTGGAAAAATCCATAGAGATCACAGCATCTGGAGCAGAATTTGATAATGACATTCTAAATGCTTCCCAAGAGTCTGGTAGGGAACCAAGTAAAAGCAAGCCTTGAATTTTTTCATCAAATTTAATACCCATAGCAGACAACTGGTTCATGATTCCTTGAAAATTATTTAGATGATCTGTCATTGGAGAACCATCAGATATTTTAAAATCAACATCTCCTTTATCAAGAACATTTTATTGTTCCCAATCTTCCGAGCATATAAACTTTCAACATGCTCCCATAGGGTACGAGCATGTGTTTCCCCAGAAATATGGTTCAACACATTATTATCAATCCATTGTCTAATAAATCTTTCAAGCATACAAACTTTCAAGGTGCTCCCATATAGTACGAGCATGTGTTTCCCCAGAAATATGGTTCAACACATTATCATCAACTCATTGTCTAATAAATTCACAGACCTGTCTATGCAACAGATTCCACTCTTTATCTGTTTTATTTTCAGGCTTTTTAGTGGCAAAGACTGGTTGATAAAAATCCTTGACGTAAAGTAGATCTTCTATTTTTTCCTTTCGAATGGCATAATTAGTGTTATTCAAAGTGACCATTCTACTAGTGTTGGCTTCCATTATTTTCCCCAAAAAATTATTTACCAAAGTAATTCTTTTCTGATGTGAAAGTTCAAACTATGCTGCAACCACAGAGCATACTTAGACAGAACATCAGTGGCTCTGATACTAGTTTGTTGGAAAAAATATGGACTAACACAAAATAAATATAGCACAAAAATATGAAAAATGAGAAAATAATAACACCAAGAATTTTACGTGAAAACCCTTCGGGAAAAAAATCACGGGCCAAGAGGGACAATTGATATTATTATAGTAAGAAATTTTACACCGTGTATCAAACAAAGATGCACTGTCTTGTCTTGGCATCTTCTCTGTGACTTCTTTTTTTCTCTCTCTAGTTTTGGTGTGTTTGAAATGAGAGCACAAGCTCTCTATTTATAGGAGAAAATTTTTTCGCCACCTCTTCTCTTGACCAATCAGAGAAGAGGAAAGTTGGCAATTTGCATTTGCAAATCGCAATGCAAATTGCAGCTGCAAATTGCAGCAGCCCCTTTTTTTATCAAAAACAAATGGGTGTGGACCCCATTAGGGAGACATTATCAGAAAGTGGTATAGCTATGGAAAGCAATTGAAGCAACAGAGAACATAAGCTGTCCAACTCTAGAAATAAGCTACCGGTACTACCCATGGAAGTTCATCCATGTTGTAACAGACATGCCAGAGACAAGTAAAGACTTGCTAATATAGTGATTCATGTCCAATTTTAGCTTCGTACACATACTATGCCACGTTTACATCAACAAAGAAGAAACAACCGAACAGAGAAAAAGAGAAAAAAAATGAAACATTTTTAACGTAATTGAGAAAAAATTGATTCTCTCCCCTAATGTCTTTTCTCCAGCTTTTATTTCATCCTTTCTGGCTTCCGAAACAAATAACACCAGTGGTTGCACAAAATCATAGCAGTGGCAGTGAACTTTTCTCACCTTTTTTCATTTTCTTCTCCTTTGTTTGCCTTTAGGTACTGTTGGACTTTTTCTTTTTCCTTTTCTTTTTTAGTGGAAAAATGTCTTGCTCATTTTGAAACTTGCTCCTCTTGTCTTGTCCTCTCATTAAAGTTATATGCATGCAATGCCTTCTTCTTCTTCTCCTCCACTTCCTTCTGATACAATTTTCAAAATATTAACTCAAACTTCCTTGAAAACAACAGACACTTGCAAGACTGTTCATAAAAGAATGGCATGATATGACTTTCGATTCGAGTTTCATGCCATAATTCTGTGTAAGAAGTCAAAATATCTCAGGATATTTTTTATAAACTCAATTATTCTGCAAGTATGTATCAGAATTTGTATCAATGGATAGTTGTTCAAGGAATAGTTCTACAACCCCATTCCATCTTCCTATTGATGAACAAGTTAAAAAGCCTCAACACTACCCCTTCAGCAGGCAGATTGTGGCCTCCACATTGCAAGGGATTATGTTGTGTCAGAATGGTGAATCGTGACCATAGATATCACATCTGTAAGCCTAGCACTAATCAATGAGTGAAATTTCCTAATCCAAGAACTCATTATCATACTATCAAAGTTGCTCTCATTGTGCTGCGATCAAATCCTCTGCACTTCAAGATTATAAGGTTGTCGGCTCGTTGGACTACTTATCATCATTATTGGAAATAGGGACTCGATTACTATCGACGTGAGATTTTTTAATTAGAATCTTGTAACTGGAAACAAGGAAAAGATTTGTTGATCCCTTCATGATCATTCTTTGACAAGGTTACTCCAGTAGTGCATGCAGGTTGTTTGATTTTTTTCAAACTAAATGACCGTTGAGTGATGGCTTTAAACTATGACAGGGAAGAGGCATTTCCAAGATTCTCTCTTCCAAATCCTAGTTTTGATGAATACAATAATTAATATCCATCTCATAGGCTTTATGAGTATAAGGGGAAGCTTGGATTTACCTATTTGTCTCAAAAAGGGATGAAGCTTTGGGTTGTCAATAATAGAAAACAAGATTGGGAGTTAAGGATGGAAGTGGACATCGAAGCTGCAAAGGGGATGCCAAGACTTTCAACCACGTGTGGGTTTTATAATGCAGACATTGCTTTGATGTTGGATGACAGTAGATTTATGTTCTACAAGCTATAGGACAAGAGCTTTAACGTAGTGAAACTAAAGAAATGTTGATTTAATTATAATCGAGAGATCTTCCCTTTTAAATCAGATTTAGAGCCAATTAATCTTAGGTTGCTAAGAACCAATATTGTTTCCTCGACTAAACACATCTATCATCCCTCTTAGATTTCCTTGGTTATTATTTTCATTTTTCTTTTCGGTATTTTGTTGTTTTCTCATGCATGACTCAGCTGTTCTAATGGTCTGCAGATACTGCTCAGATGTATGTTGAAAAACCTAGAAATTATGAATATCTTATTCTTATGATGGTAAGTTATGAAAACAAAAGCTTGTCCTTGATATCTCCAACTAACTGTTTCCTTTTATGATAATTGGTGAACATATTGCTGCTCGTCAAGTTTGTTTCAGTTTCGAATTAATTATTAATCAATAGCAGTCTAAATGTCAGCCTGAATTGAACAGAAAGCTGCAAAAGACACTAGTCAATTGTCCTTAACATCTCTGCTAGTGAAAATAAAGATCGACTCATTTAGGAATAACCAATTCATGGGGCAGTTGGAATATCACAGGGTAATGTAACGAGTCCAGGTATTTGGAAAGTCTTGGAGCAACTTAGCAGCCAATCCCCTTTTTTCTCCAAGGGTAAGCTTTTGAATCTTCTAACCTTTTGTATTGAGTACATTAATTATATGTTGAGAGGAAATATTAGTTTTGCACCATGAACATTTATCTATTGTGTAAAGCAACACTTATATATACTTTCAAGCTGTGACAAATTTAGGATTTCTAAAACATGGATGCACCACTAGAAAAAAATTGCATTTAGTGAAATTGACCCGTAATCCTTTAGTTAAATAACTCAAAACCTTCAACCAAGTGTACCATATAGTTGCATAGGAAGTAATCTGGAGCTAGTCTTCCTTTTTGCTGTACAAAACAAGAAAATTTCATTAGCTCTTTTGGTAGTGCTGCATAAAATTGTAGGAGATGTCCACACGTAAGACCTACAACCATTTCATACATGTAACTAGAAGGATGCTGGAGAATATATTTCAACTAACGATGTACAAGTTGTTATCTTCAGGATATTGTAGTGAGTTCAAGGACATGTCTAATACTCGTCTCTCTCCTCTCTCGATAGCCTTTTTTCCTATGTATTATTATTTCAGAATGTATCTAGTATCAAAAATACATGTGGCTTTCTTGCTCACCTTTCGTATTTTGTATACTAGATATTTCTAGATGTATCTACTATCAATGATACATGTATCTAATATCATATGCATGTATGCGACTTGAATTTGGTACAAAACTACCTATTTAATGAGATAGAAGGTAATTATTTCAAATTATTGTGCGGATCAATATATATGGTAGGAATATCTATGTAATTAGATAGTTTTTGAGCTATTAAAAATGTCCAGCCATGTGAACTCAACTAATTTTTCGCTCTTTCAGACAAGAGCAACAATTTCTTTTAGGGAAATAATAGTGCTATTCCTAGACAGTCGATACATAGTACTAGGAACTAATAATGTTTCAAAACTTTCCAAAATTTAGTATGTTTTGTTTAGTTATTTTATTAAACAGTGTATTAATTCACCTATTATTGCTCATCATTCTAGGAGAGAGTTCTATTAATTTCGAAATAAGCAATTTTTTCCTACCCCTTTTCCTGGCTAGTCGATTGAGGAATTCCTTATATATATTCTTTAGTTGAACAATATTTTTCTCATTATCGAAACTTGCTCCTATTGTCTTGTCCTCTCATTAAAATTCTATGCATACACTGACTTCTTCCTCTCCTATTCCTTCTTATATAATTTTCAAGATATAAACTCGAACCTCATTGAAAACAATAGACACTTGCAAGGATGTTGATAAAGAATGGCCCGACATAACCTTAGAATTGAGTTTCATGCCACAATTCTGTGCAAGGAGTCAAATATTTTAGGATTTTTTTCCTATCTCTATTATTCTGCAAGTATGTGACAAAATTTGTAGCAATGGATGATTGTTCAAGGAATAGTACTACAACCCTATTCCATTTTCCCATTGATGAACAAGTAAAAAAGCCTTGATACGACGTCTTCAAAATGATGATTTTGGCCTCCACAATGCAAGGGATATTATGCTGAGTCAAAATGGTGAATCGCGACCACAGATATCATATCTGTAAGCCAAGCACTAATCAATGGGTGAAACTTCCTAATCCAAGAAATCATTATTGTACTAAAAAAGTTGTTCTTATTATGTTGAGATCAAATCCTCTCTACTTCAGGATTATAAGGTTGTCGTCCTCTTGGACGCAGTATCATCATTATAGGAAATAACGTGTCAATTATTTTCAACTGAGATTTTGGATTCAGAACATTGGGAGCGAAGAAAAGGAAATAATTTGTTGATCCCTTCACGATCATTCTTTGACGAGTTTACTCCAGCAGTGCATGCCGGTGGTTTAATTTATTTCAAACTAAATGGTCGTCCGGTGATGGCTTTAAACTATGATGGGGAAGAGGTTTTTCAAAGATTCTCTCTTCCATATCCCAATTTCGACAAATACAAATATCTATCTGACAATCTTTTTTAGTATAAACTACAAATATCCATCAAACAATCTTTTTGAGTATAAGTAGAAGCTTGGGTTTACCTGTTTATCACCAAAAAGGATGAAGCTTTGGGTTTTCAATAATGGAAAACAAGATTGGGAGTTGAGGATGGAAGTGGACATTGAAGCTATAAAGGGGATGCCAAGACTTTCAACCACGGATGGGTTTTATAATGCAGATATTGCTTTGATGTTGGATGAAAATAGAGTTATCTTCTACAAGCTGTAGGATAAAAGCTTTAACGTAGTGAAACTAAAGAAATGTTGGTCTACTGGTAATCGAGAGATCTTCCCTTTTCAGTTATCTTCTACAAGCTGTAAGATAAAAGCTTTAATGTAATGAAACTAAACAAATGTTGGTCTACTGGTAGTCGAGAGATCTTCCCTGTTTGATCAAATATAGAGCCATTTGATCTTAGGATGCCAGGAGCCAACATTGTTTCCTCCACCCAAACACCTCTATCGTCCCTCTTGGATTTCCATGGTTATTGTTTTCATTGTTCTTTTCAGTATTTGGTTGTTTTCTTATGCATGAGATAATGTCATATGATTGTTCAGTATCATATAGCTTACACCAAATTGCTTGGATTAGTTTTCTATCTAAACAGTTGTTGTAACGATCTGCAGATTCTGCTCACATGATTGAACCTAGAAATTACGAATGTCTTGTATTTATGATAGCAAGTTATGAAAATCAGAAGCTTGTCTTTAATATCTCCATCTAGATGTTTCCTTTTATGGTAATTGGTTAACATATTACTGCTCGTCAAGTTTGTTTTACTTTAGCTTTAATTATGAACAAGTTGTAGTTTAAATATCAATCTAAATAGAATGGAAGTATGCAAAAATTCAGATAGCTGACATGTCATTGCATTGGAGGCCTAGATGATTGTTTGATAATTGCAGTGCAAATGTCATCAAAATTGTTTTGAGAGGTGGAGGTGAATATGACATAATAAAAAAACAACCTAAATGAATTACCTCCCTAATGGATTGAGCAAAAATGTAAACTCAACAAAAAAGAAAGATGCAAAACTCCGTTCAAACCCATAAACTTGCTCTACTGCAATATAGGTTTCCAATTGTGTAAAAGTAAAAATAAACAATCTCTAAAAGGCCAAATTCTGCTCAAGAATATACAATAATATAAACTCAACCCAGAAAGTTGGAGGGATATATATACAAACAAAACCAAATCAGGTCCCAGGTTGGAAACTTATGAGAAAGGGGCTTAGTAACTGAGCTTGATAATACGAGACACCCTCTGGAAGAAAAGTGGACACATATTCAGGATGAACATGATTGTATCCCTTATCCAATCAGCGGCCATTCTCTCAAAAGTCCTTAAGGACAACTCGCGATATACCAATTTTGGTTCTGTAAATGCATTCTTTGTCAACATCAAACTAAAAGATAATCCTGCACAAACAGCCGCCAAAGACCATAAAGCACACTACATGTCCTCAAAAAACTATGGAAACATAGTTAGTCCAGCTAGATGACTAAACAGACTTTTAGGTAATTCACACCATTATTTTTTTCTTAGACCTTATAGTTCTCTCTGTGTGTATGTGATTCTAGAGAGCAACTATCACAACGCCATATTTTCAATTGGAAAGGAAAGGACGATGGGGAGATTCGTATGTGATTCTAGAGAGCAACTATCACAATGCCATATTTTCAATTGGAAAGGGAAGGATAATGGGGAGATTGAAAATTCTGATTCATCTAAATGAAGTTCAACATTAAAGAGTTGGCTTATAAGGGGACCAAGTGATTACTTTCCAATTTAGTGATTTCCATAAATTAACACACTGACAAGCCTGCTATTGATAAGTTTTTTTCATTCAGATGCCAACTGACTGTTCTCTTGAGTGGAAAATGAAAACGTTCTAGTTTAGAACACTATGATTCAAAAATAATTCGATGGTCAAATTACTTAATTTAACCAAAAATAGTTACAATTGAGTGCACTACGTAGCATATCTACTATATGACCAAGTGACAATCATTTAGCTCAAATTACACCATCAAAAATATAGAAAGAGTTCACCACTCAAACAACGTTACATTACAGCAGCAGTGGATAAAATCACAGTAATGGAACCCCAAGAGAAAATTCGAAAAGGAGTTTTTGAAGAAGAAAAAATCAATCAAACCCCAAGAGAAAAAGTTTCAGTTTTGTAGATAGAAATGAAACTAAAGATATAACAATCAGATGATTTCTTATAAATTATTAGGGAGCATTATTTCAAGTTTCAGCAACTAACTTTCTTAATTGAGGCTGTTTTCCAGATTATCTCGACTCCCATTGACAAAACTTAATCCCAAATTTTTAATTTATGTAAATTTTCAAATTTCAGTTTTCAATTCAATCGAACATACCTACCCAGCTAGTTATTATTAGCTTAAAAAGAAGAGCAAGCATGGTCCACTAAAGCTTTCGTGGATCTGGTGAAGGGCCTGAACACACGAATTTATCGTATGCATACCTTGCATTTCTACCGGAGGTTGTCATTGTTAGGTCAAATTAAAATTTAAAAAGAAACTAAAAGTTAAAATAAATAAAACTTAAGTCATCAAATAAGGCACATTTCTAAGACTATTGAAACTTCAACGCGTTTGTAAATTTCATAAGCAGTGTCACACAAGCTTATAGGTCTAAAGTCCTTAAACTTACTTTCCCTCCCCCCAGCCCCCGAGTTCTATTTGTTTCTTTTGCTATACACTCATTTTTGAAAGCATTAACCCATAAGGATATCATTGATCCCCATCAGCACTTGAAGAACTTTATAAAGGTGTGCACCTAAATACATACAAACTAACATACCCTGAGAATACTATAATGTTGAGATCGAATATTCAAATACTCCCTTGCAGGAAGAACATGTATCTATAGCTTACCATAAGACTCCATCACTAGTTTCTTGACAAAATGGTTTCCTTAGAGAAAAAATCTTGAACTAAGAGATATAGACCATATGGTCCAAGAGCTTTGTAAGATGGAATGTTTGTAATTCGATAAGGTCAAGGAAGCAATGAGTGATCATTTAGCCAAGTCACACTTGACTTAAGTTTCCAGAAGCATTCCTCTAATTGTAGAAGATGATTATAGTTTTTAGTGAGTTCTATTTTTAGCTTTTGGATGAAGAAATTAGTTGTATAATGTTGTAAGTTTTGAATTCCTTCTAGCCTTATCATTTTCCTTATTTTGTGAGAAGAAATTAGTTGTACAATGTTGTAAGTTTTGAATTCCTTCTAGCCTTCTTATCATTTTCCTTATTTTGTGAAAAATGTTTCCAAATGTTGAGTTGTTTATTTGCAAAGTTTGGAATTTCTTTTAAAATATCCCCTTCTTTCCTCCTAGTTTTGTATAATAATATTTTAAAAATCAAAGTGAGAAGTCTACATGGATTTAAATCAAAAGAATTTATACACTTACTGTTGTGATTTTGAAACAATGATAGGAGTAGGGCAAGTGGTTAGAGTGAATACGGGGAAGGTGTTGTACTTAGGTGTTTGGAAATTGGTAAAGCTACTCTTCATTGGCAAAAAAGCGGTAAAGTCTTTCAAAGATAAGCTTTGTTCTATTTTTAAAGAGCTTGTTTAGTCACACCCATTTTACTCCTTTAAAGCCCATGTCTATTAATTCATGATAATTAACTACTTTCCAAAATTCACTAGTACAGGATTAATTATTGGGTCTAGCTCTTGTCCTTTTTGTACTACTGAGTAGTTCATTAAATTCTCCACCTATTAGGCATTTACCATTATATGTGTATTTTATTTTCTTGAAATTTTTTGATGAAGTCCTATGATTAGTCCTGCAAAAACTAGCATATATACAACTAAAAAATAACCATGAATCACTAGTTGAACATGCCTTAATCATTGCACGAATTTCTTAGCCAGAAGATGTGTTCCGTCCAACTCTAGTTGGGAGTCATCTTATAGAATAACTATTCCACCAGATCCCATAGTAGAAAGTTAAACCATTTTAGTGAAAGAAAAGTCATCTACCAAGAGGAGGCCTATGCCAGACGATCAAGTACCTAAAGCTTCTCCTACAATTAGATCCATTTCCACCCCTACAATTCAATATAATGAAATTCATATAACCATTCAAGTGGGGTATGATTATCCATGGTAATTGACCCACAATCAAAAGTTTTCCATTCACGTGTTTCAAATAAATTGTGTTCACTTGTTATGCCATGTGGCATGGGAAGGGGTGTATCTAAACCCAATTCGCCAAGTTGAGGAGTGTTTTTAAGCCTAGCAATAGTTTAGAGATGAAACTAATAATTCATGTCAAATTCGAGGGTGTATTTATTAAGTTTAGTTCGCTAAGTTGGGAGGTGTTTTTAAGTCAATCAATAGTTTAGAGACAAAACTAATAATTTGTGCCAAATTTGAGGGTGTTTTTAGTACTTATCTCTAGATAGAAATGAAACTAAAGATGTAACAATCAGATTATTTCTTATAAATCATCAAGGTTAATGATTATCAGGGAGCATCATTTCGAGTTTCAGCAACTAACTTTCTTAATTGAGGTTGTTTTTCAGATTATCTTGACTCCCATCGACAAGACTTAATCTCAAATTTTTTAATTTATACAAATTTTCGAATTTCAGTTGTCAATTCAATCGAACATACCCACCTAGTTATTATTAGGTAAAAAAAAAAAAGCCCGGTGCACTAAATCCGGTGAAGGACCTGACCACACGAATCTACCGTACACATTCCTTGCATGTCTACCAGAGGTTGTCATTGTTAGGTCAAATTAAAATTTAAAAAGAAACTAAAAGTTTAACTAAATAAAACTTGAGTCATCAGATAAGGCACATTTCTAAGACTATTGAAACTTCAACAACGCCTCTGTAAATATCAAAGATTTCAACTAGTATTATCATGTATCTACAGCTTAGGCAGTAGAAGTAGAAAGAAAAAAAAGAGGCCAAAAGAATGAAGCAAGATCCAGGACTACAAAATTCCTTTAGAAATTACGGCTCGACTCATGAAGAGCTGATATGCATAATTCTTCATTTTCCGTCACCGTAGAAAATTTCATACCGACTAACCACTGGACAAGCTCTTGAAAGATGAACGAGGCTGGAGAGGATGTAAAATCTTCCATCAAATAATAGTTACATAAGAGAAGAGACATCGCATACTGAATTAACAACTAAAGTTGGGACAAACCTGAAATGTCAACATTTCTTCGACAGCATGCAGGCTGCAAAATATTTGATGGTCAGAAATAGTAAAATCCCAGCTTAACCTTACCGCATAAAAACTAGCATATGTGATAGAAATTGGAAAGTAGCACTGACCTCCTCAGTGTACCTATATGAATTCATACTGGGTCTATTCGGGAGTTCTTCCATGGGAGAAAGTATATGTATGTCTTGTACAATGAGCAGAGACTGCCTATAGTGTTTCTTTTTCGTTATGGTCTAGTCATCCAATGCATCTGGAAGAGAATCTCCAACAGTAATAATTTGTCTGCTTTTTGTGAAAGTTCACTGATTCAGCAATTGCTGATCAGTTGGAGAAGAAAAGAAATGTCTTGGAGAAGAAGACTGAAGAGGAAGAGAGAATTGCTCTCTGATTTTCTGTGTATTCCTGTATATACTCAACTGTACAATGAAGTATATGTATTAAAAGAAATATCCACCTAAAAGTGGTGGACCAGCACACACCTAATCACAACTAATAATTAACTAACTAATTAGTTTTAACTCCTAACTAACTTCACTTAATAATTCCAATACTTTTTCCTTTATCATTGCTAGCGCTGAAACAGGTTCTCCCCTGATCAAGTTGTTGAAGCCTCTGAATTTCATCTCCAAGTTCTTTATCTGCAGCATTGGCAACATCTATTTAACTATTTGGATGGAGAACTTATTCAATAGAGCAACAGAATGCAAATATTGAGTACAGGAATCCTGGTGCTCCTGACTCAAAGAAGGACAAGAATACTAAGTATTTTTTGAGAATTGCAAACTCCCAAAGAAGGTACAACAGCATTGACAAACTCTTGGTGGGGCAAAAGCTCATGGAAGACAAAGATCAAATAACGGGGCAAATCTTGAATTATTATCAGGCACTATAAACGGAGGACAAGGCATGGAGACCAAATGCAACCTTCAAGTCTCAGATGTTAAGTAAAGCAAAGGAGTTTCAGTAGATCAAAGGTTTTCAGGTGAACAGTAATCCAATTGACTCAATCAGTGTTACACATCTGCTATATCCAGTCGACACATTGATATTCTGCGATGCTGAGAGATCTCAAGTCATAGATCTCAACCCCACTCTACTCCTTGATGAAGCTTTAACAAGCCTTCATATTAACATGCTCAAGAGCATTATCTATCCAAAATTTGGAGGTATTAGCAAAAGTCATGAGCTGCAGAATACATACCTCAGGCTGCCTTTAGATGCGAATTTTAAATCCACCGGAATCTCGAATGGAGTGATAGAAAGAGTGGAATAAAGGCTTGCAACATGGCAAAAGCAGTACCTATCCATGGGGGGGCAGGCTGACTTTGATAACTAGTGTGTTTGACAGCATCCCAACCTACAGAATGTCATTATATTCTATGCCAGTCCCAATCTTAAAACAACTGAAAGGAGAAGATTTTTGGGGGAACGCAGCAACGAGACTTGCAAATTCTCTTTGGTGAAATGGCCCACTATCACCCAACCAAAAGTAACTGGAGGACTCGGCACCAGGAATCTTAAACTAATTAATCAAAGCTTGCTAATGAAATGGTTGTAGAGGTATGGACAACCAGATGCAGGCTATTGGAAAAGGATCATAATTGCCAAATTTGGAGCTTAGAATCACGTTAGTCCAAAGGATAGCACAAATCCTCATGGTGTTGGCCCCTGGAAACATATCAGCAGCTTTTGTCAGGCCCTATTTCAGAACATATCCTTTAACGTTGAAAATGGTTTGAATGTGAAATTCTGGAGAGATAGGTAGAGTGGAAATGAAACACTAAAGGACTCTTTATCCTGGCTTATTCCTTATTGCTAGGAACCGGGATTCATCTGTGGCTCAAAATAGAGAGGACAACATATGGAGTTCTTTATTAAGAAGAAACATCATTGATCTGATAACTCTTCTAACCAGATAAGCTCTTATGAGGAGGCTCAAATGACTGGAAGTTCACGGTCAAAGAAGGTTACAATAATGTTTTGTGTTCTCAGAACGGTTTGCTTGAGAAAAGTCCCTGGACAACAAAAACGCCATTCAAAAGTCTCTTGCTTTACCTGGACAGCTCTCAGGGAAGCAATTTCAACTCAAGACAACCTTTATAAAAGGAAAATAGCTCTAGTTAGCAGATGCTATCTATGCCATCAAAGCCTAGAGAGTGTCAATCACTTACTTCTTCACTGCTCTCTTCTGAAATCTGGAATTTCTTCCAACCTATTTTTGGACTGTCCTAGAACCTCCCTCGAACCATCAAGGAAGCTTATATTAGCTGGATTTTTTGGAGAGCTGATAAAACCATCAAGAAGGTGTGGGAAATGATTCCTCCGGGCATCTTTTGGGTTGTGAGAAACCATAAGTGTTATGATTAGGGTCGTCTCGACCATAAGGCCACTAAAGCAATCGCTTGGGGCCTAATCTTTTCGATCGCTTTTTGAGGCCGGTTTGGATGAGCGTGGGCAAGTGCGGAATTCACTAAAGGGGCCCCACTTTCTCTGAAAGATGTATGTATATGTAATATTATTAAAAGAATTCAAGTATTGATAAATTAAAAAAATAATTGAATAAAGAATATAATATAGAGATGGTTTTAATTATTGAGAAATGAAACAATGTATAGTTAATTGTAACATCATTTCTTATGTAGCTATTTGTGTTGTTTATGCCTCATTTATATTATGACGGTTATCATAAACCAACATTATTATTTTTATATTTACTTTTTTAGTGGAAAAACATATATATACATTTTAAGGAAAATAATAATTCATATATTGTTAATAAAAGTCTTAAACTGTATATTCTTCCAATTTTTTCTTCTTTTTTTTAATTCCCCTTTCAGTATTTTTATTATCTCATTATTGAATATTCTTAAGTCTTTCAAACGGTCAAAATTTCTACATTATAAGAAATCTATTATTATGTGTTTGCAAAAAGATCAAATTTATTTTTTGGACTTTGTTAGCTCCATGGCTCTGGTATAGGTTTTTTTGTAATAAGGTCTAACTGATTATCTTTTGCTTCAAAAGCCTACTGGCTTTTGCTTTTGTAATTTGGCACCTTCCGGTTGCCATATCATCTAAAAGAAAATTTTCCACAGGAACACAATGAGTAGCTGCCCTTAAAGAACAATATGTTTGTGTATCGACCTCTGACCGTAGCTAACGTGCAAAAATCCATTTTAACCAACTTTTCTAGTATTTGGCAAAGATGGCATGGTGGTACAACTTAGTAGGCAGCATCCTAAAATGTTTTAGCTTGCTTCTGATTACACAAACTTTTGTTGCCATCTATAACTGATACAAAATAGTCACTAATGAACCACGGGGCATTCTCCAGGGTGTGTTGCATACTTCCCTTTTTATAGAATAATCATGCCCCAGATCTTGGGTCATGATCCATTACATTTATGAAGTTTGGTGTGTTAGGGAACGCATGAAGTGCTGTAATTAGAGATGGTAATTTCAATCCATATAAGGTAAAAGAAGTCCTTTTAACTTATATTTGTTTTCATGGATCACTAATATTTTCTAAATAGGTAAATATGAATTTGTCTATTTTAAAAGCTTATACAAATATGGTTAAAATGGGTAAAATATGGATACTCATATACACCCATAGATTCCTCACTAATAAAAAAAATTATTTGTTGACTAAAAAAAATTTTGTGCGTGATTTTTTTTTTATTTTGCTTAAAAAAACTTGGGGCGGGAGTGGGGGGTAGGGTGGAAATGTGTGTGAGAAGGAGGGGAGGGATTGGGGGAGGGGAGGTGGCGAAAATATTTAACCTTTTTTTTTAATTTTTTTTTTAAGAAAAATTTGAGAATGGTGGTAGGGAGGCCGGGGGGTAGGATGGATGTGGGGAGGGGGGGTAAATTTTTCTTAAAAAAGATTGAGGTTGGGGGTTAGGCGTAGGGGATTTGGTGAGTAGGGGGTGGGGAGAATTTTTTTTTAAAAAAAATTTCATTAAAAAATTTTGGGAGTGGAAATGGGGAGTAGGGCATTGGGAGGTTGAAAAAAATTAACTTTTTTGTTGGAATTTTTAAATTCTTCTTTAGAAAAAAATTGGGAATGGGGTTGGGGGTAGGGAGTCCGGGAGAGGGAGAGGGTAGAAGTGGGGGGAAGGGGGGAGGAGGTGAAAAAATTTAATATTTTTCATTCTTAGTAAATAAAAAAAATTGGGGGGGAGGAGGGGATACCGGGGTAGCGTGGTGAAAAAATTAACTTTTTTAAAAAAAAATTAATATTTTGGGGGTCGGTGAAGCTTGCGGATGAAATTTTTATTTTTTTTTAAATGGTGATAGGGTGGGGTATAGAAAATGGGAGAGAGACGGGTAGGGTGGGTGAATTTTTCTTAATATTTTCTAATTTAAAAATTAGGGGTGATAGAGGTGTGAGTAGGGTGGGGACGAAGGTTAGCGTAGGGTGGGGTGAGAGTGAGTGGGTAATAAATTTTTGTATGGAAGTAGAAAATTTTAAATTTTTGTATGAAAAAATATTTTTTTCCAAAAATAATTATTTAGGAATAAGATTGAGGTGATAGAGGTTGAACATTAACAATTTAATTTTTTGGCTTTAAGAGATTAAAGTGGGTTGGAACCAATTTTATCCAAATTATATTTGACCAAATCTATATTTACGCATATTTTATATGCAGGGTCAACTCAACAAGATAGGAGGCCTAAAGCCAAATTCTAGAGAGGGGCCCTAATTTTTTTTTTTTAAATTATATTAGTTAGTATGTCATATGATCAGAACTGACTCAACAAGATCGAAGACCTAAAGTCAAATTCTAGAGAGGGGCCCTAATTTTTTTGTAAAAAAATTATCTTATATTTTTTTAATTTAAAATCTACTTTTCTTGATGTTTTAGATGCGAAGTCATTAATTATTATTTTATAACCAATTCATTTTTCACCAATTTCTTTTAGATTTTTTCTTAAATATTATTATCATCTAACTCAATTCTATTTAGTAACTTGTTCACTTGAAAAACATCCTCCCGTATTTTTCGATTCAAGATTTTTATTATTTGTTTAAAATTTATCAAGGCTCCTTTTTGAGATTTATTTAATTCTTCAAGTTGTCTTTTTCTTTCTTTTTGTAAAATCCGAATCATATTTTCTAGTTGATATATTTAAATAATTCAATAAATAAATTTTAACAATAACTAAAACAAGAATATATGCACTTATGAACTAAGAATATCAACAATAATAAATTTTAAAGAAAAACTATAAAATAAAGTTAGAATGATAAACCTGTTTCACGAATTTGATAAGATGTATATAACAATATCGAAATAGTGTTGAGTTCCTTCAAGGACTTCTAAAATTTTGAAGAAATTCGAAAAAGTAATTCTTTTGTAACTTATAAGCAGTAGTAAGACAAAAGTTTTGTAGGAGAAAGTTCAAAAATAATAAAACCAAGAACAAAAAAATGCGTATAAGGTAAATAATAATATAAAATCAAATTAATAACTACTAGGAGATATTTAAGGAAGTACAATTTCTCACATAAGGAAGTTATTCCAAAAATTGTTGTATTTTCTTGGGGAAGAAATGTATTAACAATTATTTTTTTTGTGTGTTTCTTTTTTGTTCTTTTTCTACTTTTACACGTTTTTTAAAGAAAAACTAAAAATATACAAATTTTTTTAATAATATATACAAGTACATTTTTTAAAAAGAAAATGGGGACCCCCAAAAATATGGGCCCCAAGCGATGACTTTAGTGGTCTAGTGCTTAAGTTTATATGGATGGACTGTGATTCAATTCATATTGGCTCAATTTAGGCTCAATCCATCCAAGCTAAATTCAATCCACCTCTTTACCACCCTAGCTATAATACAACAATCACATTAATTTTTTTTCTTGTTAAGCTTAAATATTTCTGTGCCTAACACGTAAAAATAGAGGACCAAAGTCTGAAAAGTTTTGAAGTTGTCATTCATTGTTAACGAATACTACAATATACACAGCATAATGCCTAACAATGGAATAACAGTAGTTCATATATAATGTATCTATTAAACTATATACTCATCATATCAAAGGACGTTGTGGAGAAAAAAAAATATTCACAAACCTTGTGTACGACCCAAAGCATGAAAAGAAAATATTTTGGCTATTAAAATATAGAAAATTTTCATAAATAGTCTAGGCTTAAAACTTAATATGGTCAAATAGCTATATTTTATATAATTACACAATATAACCTCAGCTATGTCACCTGGAAAGGAGGAGAGAGGCAAGCGAGATTGAGAGAGGGGGGAGAGAGGCGAATTGTATATGTATATGTGTGTGTGTGTGTGTGTCAAATTGTATGTGCATATATGTCAAATAATTGTATATCTGTAATTAATATACATATATATTTGTATACCTGACAAGCGAGATTGGGGGAGGAAGGAGAGAGGCGAGCTAGATCGAGAGAGGGAGGACAGAGGCGAGCAAGAGTGGAGAGAGGCGAATTGTATATGTATATTTGTCGAATTAACTATGTATATCTGTCAAAATAATAGTATATATGCAATTGGTATACATTTGTAATTGTATATCTGTAAGAAATTGTAGAGAGAGAAGAGAGAAGAGAAAGAGAGAAAGAGAGGAAGAGAGAAGAGAGAAAATAGTAACAACACCCTAATTATAGCTATAGATTGTAATTTTTTTCAAATTATAGTGGTATAATGTAAATACATATCATATGTTTGCTTAATTATGTTATTTTTCCTTAAAATATTGGGCTTTTGGATCCAAATATATTTAATGTAAAATTTAGTTATATTAATTAATAGCATAATAAGTTTAAAGTAGAAATTTTAATATAATTAAAATTTAAATACAATAATTAAAGCAAAAGAGTGAAAAGACTATTTTATCTAAAGAAGAGTCTTTTAACGAAAAACAAAAAATTCGAACAATATTTTTAAGAGTGTTCACATTTTTAATATAGTATAGATAGATAGATATGATATGATATGATATGATGTGATGTGATAATATGATATGATGATGATATGATGTGATGATGATCCACTTAAGTTGGATTAGCAGATGAGGCCACTGTTTGTTAACTGTTATATTGCCCGAACTCTTTAAAAATATTAAATGGTGTGTATTTTTGGAGAATTCGACATAAATATGGCATCAAAAGTGAAGAATCCGTGCAAAGGTTAAGTGTTGTGTCGTCTCTCGACAAGTCCGGAAAAGGCATGCATGGCTTTGTCTAATCACAGTCAAAAGAAACACTTGAGACATAAGTTAGTGATAGAAGTTTCAACAAGGTGGCTTTAAATAAATGTCTGTTTTTTTTTTTTGCACATTCTATTATATTGGTTAATGATTCAGACTTAAATTTTGCGGTTTTGTTCGTTAATTGCAACTCGTTTCTTTGTTTCATTCCTCAATGCTTTTTCCTCCATATTTTGTCCAAACGTTGGGCCAATAAATTGAATAAGAAAGTAAAATTACTTTGCTAGTAAGAATTTTAAATATTATACATGTGAGAATAATCGAATTACTCATGTACTTGATTGTTAAGACCTATTACATTCTAAAGCAAAAGTATATATGTCCCGAATACAAAGACTTGAAAGTTTTCCCAACATTTACAGTTTTTGTCCTTGCAATTACAGAGAAGAGGACATTGACAAAGTATGAAACACAACTATCACTAGCCCTTTCCGTGCAAATTAAATGGCTTCACTATTCCTGCTAACGTCCATCTTCAACTGTAATAGTCACCTGATTGTTGGATACAACGTATATCTTATTGGAGGAAGAAGAAGCATGCGTCCTTGTTACAAAAGCTGGTCTATTAGGTGTTGGAAGGTTAATACCTTCCCCTACCAGCATTACAATGACATCTGACATATTAGGACGATAACTTGGATCTTCTTGTACACACAGGAGCGCGACATTTATGCACTTTATTGCTTCACTTCTGTTGCATGATTCAAGTAATGACTCGTCTATTAATTGTATCACAGCCTTTTCTGTCCACAATTTCCATGCCTGTGATAATTTTAATTTTCTATCAGAAGAAGATATAATAATTAAGTCATGGGAAGTTTCTTCACTTACATAGCCCAGCAAGTTTAAGGCTTCTTCTGACTGATAAAATCCTGTATTCCTTCTTCCACTGATTATCTCAAGTACGACTACTCCGAAACTGAATACATCTGATTTAATGGAAAACAATCCATCCAGTGCATATTCAGGAGACATATAGCCACTAGATTTCATCAGATCAACAAAAGATTTGAGTACAAGATTTTATCCCAAGCTCCTTTTTGTATGAAATTAATGACAGGAAGGGATATAATACTTACTAGGTCCCCACGACTTTCTTTGTATTTGCTTCTGTTACTTTTCCTTCAACAATCCTCGCCAAGCCAAAATCTGAAATTTTCGGGTTCATCTCCTCATCTAATAAAATGTTGCTGGTTTTTAAATCTCTATGAATGATCCTTAGTCGTGAATCATGGTGAAGATAAGATAGACCCCGTGCAATGCCTAATATGATATCATAACGTTTCTTCCAATCCAATAATTGACAAAATGTCCCATCTTGCATCGTTACCAAGACAAAGTTTGGTTGTCAATGAAATTAGACCATTATGAGAAACATACGACTTTGACTCTTGAGAATAAGGCTTAATTACTCACCAAGTATGAATGTATCTAAACTTTTATTCGGCATATATTCATAAAGTAATATTTGTTTGGTCGCATTGATGCAATAGCCCAATAGCCTCACAAGATTTATGTGTTGAAGCTTTGCAATTAGAGTCACTTCATTCTTAAATTCAGCTATGCCTTGTCCTGAATGACTAGATAACGTTTTCACTGCAATTTCTTTTCCTCCCGGAAAGATACCCTGCAAAAACAATTTCATCTCATTACTGTATAGGTCAATGCGGCCTTGCCAGTCCACATAAATGTAGGATTGAAGTTTTAACCTTGTAAACAGGACCAAATCCTCCTTGTCCAAGCTTATTTGCATTTGAGAAGTTGTCTGTAGCAGCCAAAATGGTCTCAAAGTGAAAGTATGGAACATCAATAGCTTCATCACTGTTTCCATTCATCAATGCTTTTGCTTCTCTTTCAGCTTTGTGCCGGTGAGATATATGTGCCCCTTGAGTACTTTTACCTTAGAAATTAAGTCTAAAATGGTATAAGAGAAAATAGGATTCATTCAGCAAATACCTCTTCTTCTTCGATAGTAGATGTAGCTAATGCTGCCTATGAGTAGAAACATCAAAGCTGCTGTGGATGAAAGGATTGCCTTCACCTTCATCGATTTCTTAGCATTAGTTTGAGCTGAAAGGAGAATCATTGTTGTTAAATGCTAATGTTAAAAGGAATTCTAAAGAATCAAACTATGCTATTCTAACCTCCAAATGCCCCACATTTAGCATAAACCTCACAAACTTCTCTTGGTTGAGACCAGAATAGATTCCATTGATAGGCACCATTCAACCATGTTTGTTGCTTAATTTGTCCCGAGACATCCATGATTAACATTGATGTGATGGATTAGCAGATGAGGCCACTGTTTNNCAAAATCTATTTAGATCTAATAAGTGTCCCGAGACATCCATGATTAACATTGATGTGATATGGGATGCGATAGTACCAATATAAAGGGAATATGTAAAAGAAGACTCATGCTCATTGTCAATATAGCTGCAATTAAATAGGTAGTTTAACCTCATCTCAGGCACTTGGGTGAATATGTGGCCATTCCATGAACCACTTGCCCAATATTCTCTAGTCCTATTCCATTTTATAACAAATTGAGCAAGCTTTGGGTCCATTTCCAGAGAATACAATCCTGGTGCCGGATCATTGCTATTCTTCCATGAAATCAGAACATGTTTTCTTTGTGTAAGTTTGTCATATCCAAGCTTAGCACCAGCCAAAAAAGTGTGTGTTGGGTGATCAAAACTTTGCCAAAGAAGTAAGGGTGTTGATGAATTTGACATATCACTCAAAATCAAATTCCCATCATCACGAAGAACTACAGTAACTGAAATATTTCGATTGATGTTTCCAGCAAGTGCTGACCAAACTATGCCTTGAAATATATCAAGAATCACCAGGTTGCCTTGACTTATTGTCAACTTAGCAGCGCCATAATCAATTGGTTTATCCCTATTTGCTACCCAAATTGATGTTTGCGATAAAATAACGTCCTTGTACCATATGCCTAGATAATATTTAGAAGAGTTACCTGGTCTGAAGAAACCAAGCTCAAATTTCCCACCTGAAGAGACCAGAGTTTCTCCAAAAGAAAGAGATTTAGTCGCAGTAATGGTGTCCCTTCCGTGACAGAGATCATCGTTGAGACTGAAGAATAAGAAGAGTACTACATAATAATGATTGTTCTTCATTTCCATGGCAGAGAAGCTGATGACTGGAAGAATGCCTGTGCCAGTGTTCACACGAAGATACTTTTCATCTTTGGAGTCCATGAAAGTAGTCAATTTTTATTGCTAACATACGTTGATTATTCTTACTTCTAACCAGTTGTGTGAGTCGCATAATAAAATTGCTTATTTAAAATCGAGAGGCTCATCACTTAGTCCATGGAGGTAGTCAAGTTTGATTGCTAACATACGTTGATTATTCTTACTTCTAACCTGGGTGAGTCACATAATAAAATTGCTTATTTAAAATCGACAGACTCATCACGTCGATTTCACATATATAACACTTGCAACATTATATACCAAGCTATTCTTACTTTAGCTGCAATAACATTCATACCGAATATAACAAGCTATTCTTCTTCTCATCTTTTCTCACATGAAATTAGTATTTGTACTTAATATATAAAAAGAAAATCAAACTTTCCATACATAAAATTATGAACAAAATTAATGTTAAAAAATAAGCAAAAGTTTGTAGGAGGATTAAAAGAGCATCAATATTGCAAATACGAAGAACTATCAGTACTCCATTTAAAAAATCAAGAATAAATTTGAGTTTTAACCCAAAAATAAGAGACTATTTTGAGCTTTTTCTCTAATATTTGGTGCCACTCTCCTTAATTTCAAAATGGTGCAAGAATGCAAGTGGAAAGAGACTCCAGAGAAATGAGTGGTTGTTGACATTTCTTTTTTGGTCATTATCGTCGGTAGAATTGGTTGTTTAAAGGCAAGATAGAGAAAATAGAACGAGACTTTTCTGCTTGGAATTGGAAAAAAAATAAAAGGTCATATTTTGTCTAAAAATCAAAATTTAGACTTCATTTTTCTTTAGTCTTCCAACGTCAGCATCAACCTTCTATTATGATATGAATTTAATTCTCAATTGGGTGGAACAAATATAATTCTAGTTTCAATCTTAAAGATGACTTGTTCTACTTTGTTATTTTAATTTAATTTTTGTTTTTAAGGTTTCATCTATATCTTATGAATAACTTTAAGAATGCCTTGAGTGTAGCTCTATCAAAATAAGTTCAAATATTAATGTTCTGCCTATAACTTTATGGATTGGACGTGAGATAATTTAAAATTGGATCAAATTTAACCCATTGAAGTCTAACTACTTCTAAAAGGATCTTCAATTGAGTCTAGATCAAAATCTATTTAGATCTAATAAGCATTCTTTTTACTTAATGAGCGTGGATTTCAATTGTTACCACGTAATGGTGTACGAGTTAAGTTCATAAATGACACAGGAGGCAGTTTTGGTGTCTTGTCCCCCATAAAAAGGTCTTACAAAAACAACCTTTATTATTTAAGGAAAAAGGGTCAAGAATATCCCTAACCTATCAGAAATGAATCAAAAATACTTTTTTGTTTTGAAATGGTTCTTTTATCATGTATTAATCAAATTAAAATTAAGTACATCGGTAATGAGAGATGGAGGGTGAGTATTCCACTCCATTGAACCAGACACAGAAACAGATACTCTAGCAAGACAATGAGCAAGCCGATTCGTTGATTTATTAACGGCCGACAAAGAGAGAAAAGGTAACTCTTTAATAAGAGTTTTGCAATCTAAAACTAAAGAATCAAAATACAAGTAGTTCACCAAATCTTTTTCCAGAGCTTGCTTCACTAGCAGATTATCAGTTTCCACAACCAACTTCGATATACTGAAATGTTCCTTTAGCCAAATAAGAGTCTCACGCACTCCTATAATCTCAGCCAACAGGCTAGCAACACGGCCAAGAAATATAGATTTTTCAGCAATGAATTGACCTAAGTGATCGCGTAGTACCATGCCTATCCCCGCCAAACCGGTATGAATATCATAGGAGGCATCAGTATTACATTTAATTGTGTCAAGTGGAGGTCTCTCCCATTTAGTATTCATCTTTGCGGCAACAACATTTGTCTCGGCTCCCAAGTTGGCACTCTTCCCCAACAACGTTTTACTATGTAGTAATCATGCCCCAGATCTATCCGGATAATTCTTCTAAGGTCCTCCATACTATTGTCAGTACTGATTGCTTCTAATAACTTAATGATTATAAAGAAGGCTCAGGGTCTACAAATCCTTTAATTTCCTTTTCAGTTAACATGATTCTACCATGCTCATTGTCCATCTGGTTGAGATAATTCTGGTTCAAATCCCCTCCTCTAAACAATCTGTCCCATATTGTGGAATTCTGTCTTGAAAGTTGGTTTAACTAATTCCATCTTAGAGGCTTTTTCTTCAGGTGGTTCGGGTGGATTGAGTTCTTAAGGGTTTTAAGACATGTTAACTAGGGTTTTGTTGTTTATGGGTTGTGCTTTAGTGAGAAGATGGCAGACTTAATTCTAAATTGGCAAGTTTTTGAAGAAGAGATCCACAAGCTTTTATGAATAGTGTCACACAAGCTTATGGATGTAAAGACCTTAAGATCATGTTGATTCTTAATCCTAAAACATAATTAACACATCTCTGTTAAAGTTAACAGAGAAACTCAAAAATTGTCATGCCCTTGGGTGTGGCCAGCACTCAAAAATCTCAATTCTTACTTTATGAAAAGTTAGAAAAAGCTCTGAATATAAATAGTAATAATATTTAAAATAGACGCTCTGAATATAAATAGTAATAATATTTAAAATAGACTTTCGAACTTTGTCTATGAAACCTCTACTAAACTAAGATAGGTGCCAAAACACTACAACACTATACATGTGATTTATACAGTAGACTTTCGAACTTTGTCTATGAAACCTCTACTAAACTAAGATAGGTGCCAAAACAAAAGTCACAGCGACTTGACTACTACACTAAAATGACTAAAATTTAAAAAAAAAAAACTGAACTAACTAAATCAGAGCCCTCCTACAGCAAGGACATCTTATCAACTGCAAATGAAAAGAGATCTTACTGAAGTGTCTACGATCATAAGTACTTGAATCTGCATCATAAAATAATATAGTATCAAATGATGTTAGTACATGAAATTTATGGTACATAATATAGTTGAATAAAACAATAACTGAACTTAGAGGAAACCCTGATAATAACTTGACTAAAATGTAAGCATGTCTAAGACCTTTTTGGGGAGAGAAAAAACCAACAGGTCCACCATCAATTAGAATTGAGTACTTGATTGTGGTGATACAGAATATGATGCATCTAATCTAGCATTCCCCAAATTCCATTTGCCTAAGTATGTTGATCAAGTATGCCTAATTAAGCTAGCCAAAAGCCTTCTCGATGTCGAGTTTGGAAAGTAGACCAGGTAGCTCATACTTCCTCTTCCAATCTAAAGTCTCATATTAGCTATTAGGGTTGCATTGGTGATCTATCTTGTTTTGATGAAGGCATTTTGGTGTCCTTATACAAGCTTCCCTATCACTCTTTTTAGTGTTTCAGCTAGGACCTTAGAGGCAATTTGTAAACATTGCCCATCAAGCTGATTGGCCTGTAATCCCTGAACTCAGCAACTCCTTTCTGTTTAGGGATTAGAGCTATAAATAAGGCATTGCAAGATGTGATCATTCTTCTATTGCTTCACTTCTATGGGAAGTCCTATATAAAAGAAAAGAAAATGGACATTAGCCTATACAGTGTTTCTATATAAGAGGATAAAAAAATGGTATAGAAAACTAACAGAAGACCCATGATTCAGAAGTTGCCTGGTTTTCTCAACACATTGAAAGGCGGGATAATTAGAATCTCTCTCCTCTTAACATATCTTTCTCAAATGAAGCAATAGATTTCATTTAAGGTACCAAGCAAATGCAAATAGTATACAAACGAGTGAGATCAAAAGTGAGCTTGTTAGCTCCATTACAATGTTATGAAAGGTGATTGCCTTGTCGCCAATAGCAAGAGGCGACCATTCATCAACTTTAGCTTAGTGGCAAGGCAATCTTCAAAAGGTGACACCATGATGACAATGGCGACTAAAGTGAGGCTGACAACCAACCAGATTTTTCCTGCGACTCCTAAAGTCTGACCAATGCATATTTCTTCTTTTCTTCTTCTAATTTCTTCTTTGTTTCTTCTTCAAATTTCTTCTTCCGTGTTTCTTTTTGTTTCTTCTTTTAAGGTTACTTCTACCTCTGGTTTTTCCTCACTATTTTAACTTTTCTTCTGCTTTTTTCTCATTCAAATTCTACACTTTTAATATCTACCATCTATTTTCAATTTTTGAATTGAAATATTTGCTAATATGTTATTGATATTGAGATTTTAATTATCTATATATGGTATTAAATATTTTATTTTTTGGGTATAATTGACGCCCACACTTCAAAGAGGTGCCTCGCCTTTGACAGGCAAACCCTTGTCGCTTTTCACCTTCCAAAACATTGTCCATTACAATGAGCCCTATATACTAAATATAAGAAGCTAATAAAATCCAAAAAGTTGTCAAGAGAGTTTACAGGGGACAAATTACTCCAGCTATGCAACAAAATAATACACCAAGCCTTGAGACTGTTTAGGAGCTGCTATTCCATCAAATATCTATGTTCCTTTCTATCCAAATATACCCCAAAAAAAGATATGAGGGACCAATTTTCTGATGACTCTACCAGCTATTCAAGTACTCCAGCATATGTAAGCATCCTTAATACTCTCAGGCATGACCCAACTGAGCCCAAAAACTAAAAAGAACAAATTCCAGATTTCTGTAGCATTTGAGCAGTGTAGTAGCGACTGTTTGTTTCTATACATTGTTTGCACATGTAGCTTCCGTTGACGATGTGCATTTTCCTTCTGTTAAGATTATTTTCAGTCAGACATGCTTCGTAGAGTGCTGTCCAAGTGAAGCAAATCACTTTTGGGGGTAATTTTGTTTTCCCAATTAGTTTCCACAGCCAGCTTTCCACCCTCTCATTCTGGGCACAAACTGTTGAGTAGCCTGCTTTCATAGAGTGTAAACCAACACTTCTGTTTCTTGCCAGTAAAGTTGCACCACATGGCCGAAAAAAGTAGAATGCTCATACTGCCTGCCAGGAAGAAGGCTCTTCTAGTAAGGAAATTAACTGTGGCAAACCATGCTACAACACTATACATGTGATTTATACAGTCTGTAAAAGTAAATTGTTTGCAAATATGACAAGCTTCCATTTCCCATCATTGACTACCAAGATTCTTTACCGGCTGACCAGGAAACATATCATTGTCACTTGAGAGTTAAAGGAGGAATATAAAAGCACACTAAGAATTAGGAATGCAAAACTAGAAGAAAAAAAGGTAAAGAAGACTGTCGCAAATCACAAGGTTTAAAAAATGTCTGTGAGGAGAGGGAATGGGGGAAGTGGAGGTAGTGGTTCCCAATCTTCTTCTATATTACAAATTTTGATACACATTCAAAGAAAAAAAAAGGGCCACAAATCAAACTTAATCGTGCCCCACTTCTTTTATGTCCTATTTTTCTATTAAAGTTGATATATCCATTTATTTTTGTGCACTTGGCTAAAATTCTTTCGACTGTCTAACCAAACAACAACAACAACAACAACAACAACAACATACCCAGTGAAATCCCACAAGTGGGGTCTGGGGAGGGTAGAATGTACACAGACCTTACCACTACCTAAGTAGAGAGGCTATTTCCTGGGAAATTATTTTCAGAAAATCATTTTAAAAAAATATATATTCTGGAAATAACTTGTGTCATAACCCACACACCCTCGTCCTCTTCTTTTAAAACATATATATTTTTTGAGGTAAAGCTAAGTAGAAAGCTAAGTAGAATGCTATCAACCTGTACTAATAACCATGTTTAAGTTGCAGCAAAGAGATGCCATGGCATGCTATACAGAACAAAATTAATTGGAGAATAATCAAGAAAATTAATGAAAGAAGAGACCACGACTTGAGTAGGCAGAAGTCAGTATACTTATAAATTCATCGGAGAATAAGCTGAACTTACCAGTGAGCCATGATATGATGTCAACTAACAAACCTTGCTTGAATTCTCAGATTTCTCTGACACATCTATTCATAGGAAAAATCGCGTATTTCAGTCAAAAAGTGGAAGGTGAGGAGAAAAAAATGGAATAGTGGGATTAAAAGTATTTATAGAATTTAGACATCTCAAATTTAAAAAAATTTCACTTCATGACTATCCTTTTCTTTTAGCTAGAATGTGTTAGAAATTTAGCTACACCAGTAGACTATGTGTTCATCTTTCTTGTAAAATAATTTGAACATATATTTAAAGCCTCAAGGCAATAGTTGATGTTGACCACTTAAAGCCCAAATTAGTTCTACAGAAAGGGATTCTAGAGGACACATAATCTGTATAATACCATTGGCAGTTTTACAATTGAGAAATCCACGTCACCTGAAATGCAGTGGAAGTAATCCCCTAAGACCGGTGCAGTTCCCAAGTACAAATCTGAAGCAAACTGCAACATCCTTGAGAGCTCTCCCTTACTGAAACTTTCACGATAGAGAAACATATCATCCTTGTTGAATTTTACTGGTATTGGAGCTTCCCCAACTTCAATGTAAAATCTTGTCAATCTAGTCATCCAGGTATGGTTTCCATTGAAAATTGATGAGCTATCCAATTTAATACAAAGGAAGTCAGATTATGTAGAGATAGCTCATCAAAAGAAATTGGTCCAAGAAGAGTCGACCTCTTCTTTCTCGGGGACCATAGAACAATGCTTATCATTTTACTCTCCAGCATATTTAACATTTCAATGCTAGACAATTTGAGGAAAAATCCTTGGCTGGCTCTCTTCAAACCAACTGCAGGCAGATTTAATAACCTCGGATTTGTCAACTTGTCCATTCCTTGTGGACAATTATTCAGATCTCTTGGGGCTGGAAATCCCAAAAAAGATTCATGGGAAATTTTATCAAGACGATTAGTATCTTGGAAAAGTAATATTGTTGTCTCTGGACATTCCTTGAAGCAATCAGGTAGATGTTTAATTTTGTTATTTATGAAAGATAATCTCCTGACAGAAACTGATACTTTAATATGTGCTATCTCAGTTAACCCAATTCCAGCTTGAATAACAGGATTGTGTTCATCCCATAGCTATACATACAGCAACATCATGAACCGCGTCATGCATCTTCACAGAAACAAAGCTATGGGTTTCTAGCAAGCAGACATCATTTAGACTCTCAATCGTCATTCTCTTGTTGTAGGCTTCTTCACAAGTGTCATGTTCACCAAGGGACTCCTCTGTCCACCAGCAATTTATGAGACTATCTGTTGAAATAGCCACCGGATATAAGTAGTATAAGGAAGAACTTTGAATGTTACCTCTCCTATTGTTCACATGTTTGCTTCTTTGCTCCGAGGATAATTCAACATCCTGAGATTCTAAAGAATCAAAGCACCACTTGAGATGACCTTGTACATCTTTGTTATGAGGTTCAGACATTCTAAGTGATCCCAAAAGCTCTCATGCTGAGCAAAGACGAAAGTTTACGATTCCGTTAGTACAAACTGAGCTCTAACAATCGAAGCGGCTAAAGGAGCCTGGTTTGGTGAGCCTATGAGAAAGTGTTGCTCATTAAAGTAAGCTTCAACCATTTATTCCAAGGTAGGTGGGCTTAGATAAGAAATATAGGCATTTTTCCTTTATATCAATCCTTCAACATCTTTCCAGAGCTCAACCTTCTCTTCCCTCTCATAGATGCTCCAATAACATTGATTGCTAAAGGTAAGCCATTAGCAATTACCTTTGCAAATGGTTGAATATGCTCCAGATTGGTAATATCTCCCGCATAGAAACAGTTACCAAGATTCATCCTCATCCAATGTGTAAATCTTCATTTTGGTGTATGTTTTCATTTGTGCCTACAAACATCCAAAAAACAAGAAGTTACAATTACCTTGCTTCTTGGGGGATCTTCAAGTTGGGGCACACCGATATGATCCAAATTTATAGTTTACCAAACATCATCCAGTGCAAGAAGGAACCTCTTTTCTTGCTTGAGCCTTTCATAAATTTTTCTGGCAATGCTTTCTAAACTTCCCTCGTCTTGAACCTTATGTTTGTTGGTGGTTTGGGCATTGTAACCCATAACACAATGCGAAAAAACAGTTTGGAGCTTGATTCGGTAGTCTTTAGAAGCTTTTCAGATTTCTTCACCAAAGTAGTTTTTCCAACTCCTCCCATAACCCTTACGCAAATGATCCATACGTCAAAGGATAAAATTAACCCAAAAAATAATTTATCCACAAGTGAAAAAAGTAACAATGGGTACATAAATATTTTTAGCAAAACTAGATAGAGAAGGAATTGGAAGCTTTTCATTCACTCATAATCTCAACTTATTTAACTTAGCAAGCACCAAATCCTAATCATTTTAGGATTAGGCGTCTTGATTTAATTCCAACAATACCTTATCATCTTCTAATAGTTGTAGGATTTTGTTGTGATTCCTTGTTGTTGATGACTGGCCTTCTATTGCTGGCCCTGGGATGAACTCAACTTTTTTCATCTGATAATTTTCTACGACCAAATTGGATTCAAAGCTTCTCCAATATCTATAAGCTTGTAAAGTTGATCTTGCATATTTTTGTACTCGAGTGGAGACTTCCAAGCAAATGATTTAGACAGCATTTATATGCAAGATTCTTCACTATAGCATGCTTTCTTGCATAGACTCCCGTTCATTCTCCGGCTTCTGAACATCCTTGGGCCACTTAAGAACATCTGGTTTTGGTTTATAGCCTTCTCTCTCAACTCCTTCCACTTTCTCCTGGATAGAAGCTTTGAACTTTGTTAGCTTCTCCATATCCTTACTATAATTTCAACATTTGATGCAGATCAGACGATATTCTCAATCTTAGGATAGAAGTACTTAAACACAAACTTCCCCACCTCAACAACAAAGCCAAATGCACCAGAAAGTATGTCCATTGAATAAATTATTCGCAAATTTAAAAAAGAAATGTTTATGAGAACGCTAATGATGCTCCAGTGAAGTTAAACTGATTGTTTTTTCTTTGTTTAAGGCACTACTTAAGGAAAATGATTAATCAATTCTAAATTGTTGTTGTGCAGCCTCTTCGATCTTGGTCAGATGGGAGAAGAATGATTCCTTTTATTCTAAGAACTACTTTAGAAAGCCTTCTTTTCTACTGTAAACCTAAGAATATCCACTTCGACCCAGGATATTGGATTCGAGTCCTTGAATGGAGACACTCCAAGTAGAAAACACTGTGAATATCAGAAAAGCTATGCTAAAAAAGAAGAATTTATTTAACCAGTGATGAAGTTGCAAGATAAATACTTAGCACAGTTATCTCTATATTTTACCACTCCATTCTCCTTCTATATAAAGCAGAATTCTTTAATAAGTTTTAATCAGTTGTTGTGGAGCCTCTTCATTCTTGCACAGATGGGAGAAGAATGATTCCTTTTATATTAATAAGTACTTTGGACAGCCTTTCTTTTTCCTACTACTTAATAACAAAACAAACGTATAGTAAAGAAAAGAAGAAACAGAATGCTACCAGCAAGAGTTTCAGATTATATAACTGATATGAGAAGCACTATTTTTAACAATTCGTTTATTATCGAGAAATGAGTGAAGCAGGGGCTTTTCTCACTAGGCACTATGAAAATGCTTGGATTTTTTTTCAATCTTCTATTTTGATTATTTCAAAATATTACTTGATCCATTCTATACTTTTTGAATAGAATTATGTTATGATTTTCTTCTGTACAACAAAAACTGTACTATCCTATAAGATTGGTCTTAGTTTTGATGCTAAGAAACTTAAATGTTGAACCCATCAAATTTAAATCTCGAATCTGTCTCTGATTTGAATATTATGTAAGGTAGCATAAAGTTGTCCACATTAGGTCACTCTCTCTTGACACTGATTAAGTCCTTTTTAATTTGTCACTGAATCTAAGTTTATCTATCCAATTTTTGTTGTCAATTTAAATTCTTTCCGTATGTAAACTATTGATGGAAGAAGGCAGAGTTGTGATACCAGTTCCACTCAGATTCAGAAATATTAGGGATGGAAATGGCAAAAAAAAAAAAAAAAGTTCATGCGGAATTTTCACAAGAGGATAATTGTCTTGAAGAAGTAAAGATGTTGTCTCTAGGCATTCCATGAAGCAATCAGGTAGATTATTAATGCTATTACTTATAAAAGAAATTCTCTTGAGAGAAGCAAACAATTTAAAATGTGATACCACAGGCAACTCAAATCCAACCTGAATAAGAGAATTGTGTTCATTCCCAAAGGAATTAGGCATCTTTTAGACTCTCAATTATTGTGATTCCCCTATTGTAGACTTCTTCATGTGTTACTTTCACTTAGAAACTCCTATGGCCACCGGCAACGTGTATGAGATCATCTGTTGGAATAGCCATCAAATATAAGGAGCAATACAAGAAACAACTTTGAATGTCACCTCTCTTTTGGACACTTGTTCACGTATTTGCTTCTTTGCTCTGAGGCCAATTAAAACCCATTTTCATAAGGCCAAAACACAATTTAGAGTCTAATGCAATAAACTTTAGGAGCTCATTATTCAAACTCTTCATAAAAGTATTCTTTCCAACTCTTCCCATACCACATACATCAATGATGGAAACCTGAAAGGATTGAAATATCACAAAAGTAACTTACCCACACGTAAAAGATCCAACAATGACTATGTAAAAACTTTTAACAAACTAGACAAGGAATGAGGTATAGGCTTTTACTCATAATCTCTTGATTTTACCTTAATCTTTACTTAACTTCATCACTAAAAGATGTAGTAGCACCCATATTTATAATGATATAAATTCTACTTTGACTAAAAACTAATTAGACATGAATTGGTGAAATTAAAAACTATCAAATCCTAAGCAAACTAGGATTAATAAATCTTGGTTTAATTCCAAAGTCAATTTCTCAAAAGGCAAAATATCAAATCGAACATGAACTACGTGAAATGGTATAAATTTACACCTCCTATAATAGTTGGAGTTAAATGTGCCCTCACCATTACCCAAATTAGCTAGATACTCTTATTTTTCAAGTGCTGAAAGCTTAACACCCAATGACCAATTAAGTCATATTTTTTTTTAAATAAAGCAGAAATCTACATCTTTCTCCTTACCTCTGAAGTTTTTTTCTCATTACTCTTTCACTCTCTATCACTATCCCCACACACTCCCTTTCTTTGTCGATATCACAACACAATAAACAATATAGCCGTGCAACAAACATCTCAAAATCATCTCTTTACTTGTCTGTGTTACTTTGCTACCGCTCAAGAGTCCCCATGCGTTTAGGTATTCTCAGATTAATAAGTTTCATTATCAAAATATGCTTTTTCAATGAGCTTCTCTATTTGCCAAAACATCTATTCAGTACAACAAATCATGAAAATTATGTAAATTAAATTGGAAATACAGACGAAAAGCAAAAAGAGGGTTTTAGAAAGACCCGGTTTATTGTTATGCCCAAATTAGATTCACAAAAGAGCCAAGGAAACAACAAATTGATATAGAAAAGAAATATCACCAACCATCAATTTTGAAGCTGCAATCTTCCATGAAAGAAGAGCAACAACAGCCATTATTTCAAGCAAACCCATTTGGATCAAGCAGCATCGCTCCAACTATTCCCAGCCATGGTTAGCCTTCTCTAGGGCGTTATTTGTTGGTAGAGCCGTCGTTAGGCCCATTGGACTAGTTTTGCTGAGTTGGGCTAGAAATTTTAAACCTCATTTAGAATGTGGTTTTTAAGTCTGGCGCTAGCCTCTCAAGTAGACTGCTTATCACGTAGATAATTTTATTTAACATTTGACTTATTGAATATCAGTTTTTAAATTTACTAATTTGTTAGTCAATCTATAAAATATCGATTAGTTCAGTAACGAATTAGCAATTATCAAATGGTTATTGGGCGGTATATTAACTAACCTCTAATTTCTAAGATACTTTTTTTATATCACATCTTACAAAAAAATAATTGTGTTTTCATTATATTAAATACAGTGAACCAGTGAGTAATGAAAGAAAATATAATTATACTAAAAACATTTAACATTTGTCTTACATAAAATGGACAAGGCAAATAATTATTAAAAAAAATAAGTTTTCCCTTTAGAAATTAGGACTAACAAAGAAAAATATATAATTATTCTTATATATTATCGTAAAATAGCAAAAGATGCTAATATGCCTATAATAAAGATGTAAGTATGTTAATTTTAAATAGGTTAATAGTTTACCCGATAAGAAAATTGAATAATCTACTCCTACACCAATAAGTCATTAATTATAAAATTTTAATTTATTTTCCAACCATTGTTTAGATAACCCAATACTAATAAGTCAATTTTGCAATTGGCTTATCGATTACGGTTCGATTTTGAACACCCCTACTCTCAGGCGTAGGCCATGCTTTTAAATAAAAATTAATTAGAAAATATATATTAGAAAGTAAGAATATATACTAAAATAAATAAGAGTAGTTCAAACTCAAATTTCTTTTCTATATCATAGAAGAGCCAATTTCAACATGGCTGCTTCATTTCAATAAATTTTAACTTAAGGTCATAATAGACTTTACATTATTTACCTATACGTGTCTTCAATCCTGCAACTCAGCAAGCACGTGGCATATCACTTTTCAATGTTACGGTTTTGTTCGATCTTTTAAATCTTGCAATTTTTCACAATCTCTACACATAAAATAGTTTAAAATCCTTATGGTTCTTTCATCACCTTATTCATTTATTGTGACTCTGTCTGATTTTATGTCACGCTCCAATAAGGTATCCTAGACATGAACGATACTCAAAAATCATTGTTGGTTCTAAAGCGAATCATTTGGTTTGATCACACATTCAATCAACAGCGAAAGACTTAGTTAAGTAAGAAAAGAACTTTCTAATGGGAGAATCAATTAGTAACTCAATGAAGAAATGATTTAAATACCAACAATCAAACTCCAAATCCATCAATTATCACCAGAATAGTTTAAAAAGAAGTTAGTCAAGGCAATAAAGACATTAAATCAATCCATCACTGTCTAGTCTATGAAACTTCTACCTCTATTGTTTAGATGGTGTCAATGACAGATTTATGGTTATCTCAAAAAATAAGTTGGTAATAAGATAAATAGAAAACATAAATGAATCTTCCGAAAGTAAGAAGGTCTCACCACAGTCTCTAGAATGGAATAGATTGTCAACAGAGCGTCTGCTGAAGATACTTGACACCTGTATCTGCATCACAAAATGATACAACACCAAACAACATTAGTATATGAAATATATTATATGTAAAATAGCTGAAAAATAACAAGTTCAAGATATATTCAACTCGAAGTAACTTAGCAAAATAACACAAGTTTATAGATGAACTTAAGCTTTGGGAACGACTCAACAGTATGCAATCAACTCAATCATACCAAGTACTATCATGAACTATTGGGAGTTTCTCCAATTAACAACCATCATTTATGAGTTGATGATGTTATAACAAAGTGATGCAATTGTCATATACGTCCAATACTTTGTCAAGTTAAAGGACGAGTCACAATCATTGGATCCACAGTTAATCAAATCAAGTCCTCTTTTGAGACAAAAGGAAAACATCCTATTACGATTCAATTCTCTTCTACGTCGACTTCGTAATTTATTGAATTTGAGTTGTTATCAACTCTCACCAATTTGATGCTCAATACTCCTCCTAAAACTCAACATGCTCATAAGACTCCAATCAACCATTTTGGTTAACTCATTTCATTAGTCTTTTTTGTCACGACCCAACCCCGTGGGCCGTGACTAAAACCCGAATTGGGCACCCAAACGCAAATCTCGAAGACAGATTCCAAACAGACGGCTTATGCCGGCACAAATATCAAACTCAATCACAAATCCGATCAAACATGTTTATAAATTCTGAAGAAAATTTTCGGACAGACTTACATACATTCCTCAGATTATCCGAAAGTGACATGCATGTCAGAAGATGCCAACAGAGTCCAACAGATCCAACAAAATATCGTATGCAAATATGGGCCGATAAGGCCGATATGGCGGGTAAGACCACCTGTCAACATATCAAACATATTATGCAGGTCTAATCAGACAAACTGGTGCAAATATGGGCCAATAAGGCTGATATGGCGGGTAAGACTGCTTGTTAACATATCAAATATATTATGCAGGTCTAATCAGACAAACTGGGCACAACCCATGCGTATGTATCCACAGACCTCTAACAGACTGACAGAATCATAAGACGGGACAGGGCCCCGTCGTACCCCTGAGCGGACATATATATACATAATGCAAATCGACAAAAGCACGCACATCTACTATAAGTGGGCTCCGAAATAGAGAAGCACTTCAAACAGCAGACGAAGGTCCTAAGCTGATAGGTCAATACCTGCGGGCATGAAACACAGCCCTCGAAGAAAGGGGGGTCAATACGAAATATGTACTGAATATGTAAAGCAGAAAGTACAAACTGTAAACAAGAGTAACAATCCAAATGGAAATACATGAGTCAAACTTATAGACAAACATCAAAATAATTCGTTATTCAGAATAACAAACTAATGCATAACGAATAGGAACGATGGCGACCTCCAAACTCGCGCCATACCACTGTCTCACACCAAAAAGTTTACATCTCCGAAGTCTCCAACACAAGTCCCAAATATAGTATAGGTGAGCCGAGGAGAGCGAGGCCTAGCACTCACATCCTAGGATAGGTGAGCCGAGGCGAGCGAGGCCTAGCACTCATATATCATAATATAGAGAGGACATCATGCCGATAAGTTAGCCAAGGAACGTCATAAGATAGGTGAGCCGAGACGAGCGAGGCCCAGCACTCACGTCATAGGATAGGTGAGCCGAGGCAAGC
>DF362780.1:0-18934 GCA_000787875.1 Solanum virginianum
AAGCATAGGCTATGACCTTACCATTTTGCATTAGTACACCACCCAAACCAACTCTAGACGCATCATAATACACAACAAACCCTCAAGTCCATCCCGTAGAGACAATATAGGAGCGAACAAAAGTCTATCTTTCAATGTTTGGAAGCTTTTCTCTCACTCATCGGTCCACACAAACTTCACCTTCTTTTGAGTCAACTTTGTCATAGCAGAAGCAATGGAGCAAAACCCATTCACAAACCTTCTATAGTAACTCGCAAGGCCTAAGAAATTCCTAATATCCGATGGGGTCAATGGTCTAGGCCAATTCCTAATCACCTTAATTTTCTTAGGATCCACCTTAATGCCAACCCCCGACACCACATGACCCAAGAATGTAACCTCCCCTAACCAAAATGCACATTTGTCATATTTAGCATACAATCTCTCCTCCCTCAATTTTTGCAACACAACCCTCAAATCACCCATATTCTCTTCCCTACCATGAGAATAGATCAAAATATCATCGATGAAGACCATAACAAAGGAATCAAAGCAGGGCTTGAAGACCCTATTCATTAGGTCCATGAAGATGGCCGGTGCATTTGTCAACCCAAAGGACATCACCACAAATCCATAATGCCCATATCTAGTCCGAAAGGCCATCTTGAGAATATCACACTCCCTCACCCTCACTTGATGGTAACCAGACTAAAGGTCAACCTTAGAGAAAAAGCTAGCCCCTTGCAATTGGTCAAACAAGTCATCAATCCTAGGAAGAGGATATCTATTCTTTATAGTGACCCTATTGAGTTGCTGATAGTCAATCCATATCCTAAGTGACCCATCTTTCTTCTTTACAAACAACACTAGTGCACCCCGAGGGGATTGGCTAGGTATAATAAATCTCTTTTCCAACAAATCCTTCAATTGCTCCTTTAACTCCTTCAACTCCACCAGGGCCATACATTAAGGGGGAATGGAGATAGGTTGAGTGTCAGAAGGAGATGTATGAGAAAATCTATCTCTCTTTCGGGAGGGACATCGGTAAGGTCATTTGGGAAGACATCAAGAAACTCATTCACAATCGGGACTGACTCAATAGAAGGGACTTTGGACTCCACATCTTTGACTCTCATAAGATAATACAAACACCCCTTGGAAATCAACCTATTGGCTTTAATGCATGAGATGAACCTACCCCTTACTACCACATCATGACTTTCCCAATCAAAGACGAGTTCATCTGGAAATTGAAACTTAACCCTACGGGTTCTATAATCAATAGAAGCATAGTATGCATGTAACCAATCCATCCCAAGAATACTATAAAAATCAACCATGTCTAACTCAACAAGATCACAAGGCAATATTTTATGCAAGATGCAAATAAGACAACTTCTATAAACTTTTCTAGCAATAATAGATGCACTAATAGGAGTAGACACCTCATGGTAGGAATTTATGCAATATGCAAATCGGACAATTTCTATACACCCTCCTAGCCATAATAGTTGGACCAATAGGAGTAGACACCTCATATGACTCATGCAATAACTCCGACTCAACATGAAACCTTTTAGCAACAAAGGGGGTAATAAAAGAAAGTGTCGCACCCGGATCAATCAAAGTATATACATCAAGATCAAAGATTTTCAACATATCGGTAATAATATCGAGGATCTCACTAACTCCTTGCCTCCCGTGTAGAGCATAGAATCGATTGTGCCTTGGGGCACCAACTTGAGGACCACCTCTACCCAATGGGACCGCATTTGCACCTCAAACCTTGCCACGATTTCTTGGACAATCAATCCTCTTGTGACCAAACTCCTCACATTCAAAAAATGCATTGGAACCCTTCAAACATGGGCCATTATGCCTCCCTCCACATCTAGGACACACATTATTAGAGCCGCACCGATGATACCTTGAGGCCTAGGGAAGTCATTGGTAAACCCCCTATTAGTAGCATGAGGAGGCCATTGGCCTTGAAATCAAGCACTCTTTTGAAACTTGCCCTCAAAGCGGGCTCTCTTGGACTCATGGCCCCTCTTCTTTCTCAACTTTTCTTCTTCCATTTGCTCATCATATGTCATCAACCGAGACAAGTCCATATCACTAATAAGTATTGTGGACCGGCATTCTTCACTTACCAAATCGAAGACCCCTATAACAAACTTATTCATCCTTGACCTAGAATCGACCACCACATGAGGAGCATACTTAGAGAGTTCATTAAATTTGAGGGCATACTCCCTCACACTCATACCATCTTGCTTCAAGTTCATAAACTCATCTAACTTTGCTTCTCTAAGCTCAAGAGGGAAGAACCGATTTAGGAAGGCCAATTTAAATTCCTCCCAAAGCACCACATAGCCATTACCTTTCTCATCTTTCCATTGATCAAACCAAATTTAGGTCACACCCTTGAGTTGATACGTTGCCAACTCCGCCTTCTCATTTGGCCCAACACCCATGATAGATAAGATTTTATAGATTTCATCAATAAACTCTTATGGATCTTCATCAACCTTCGACCCATGGAAAACCAGAGGATTGATCCTCATAAAGTCCCTTACCCTAGCTCCCAGGGTAGTAACATGAGGGGGGTTGGGCCTCTTGTTGGACTTGGTTGGCCACCATCCAGGAGCTCACCATTGGTAGGTTGCTCCTCGGGAGTTTAGGCCCGTCTTCCCCTAGTATTCGGCATGATCTAGCATAGAAAAGAACAATCATTAAGGGGGAACACTTATCACAACTCTATAGCATGACTTAGTCAATGAAGAAGGGAAACATTTCCTCAAATGTCTCATAGCCTCCTATTCATAGTCGTGGTGCGCTTCACAATCATGAATAGGACTCCGATCGACACGGTGTGTTAGAATCCGAGGATCTATCAACCTAGTGCTCTAATACCAAGTTTGTCACAACCCAAGCCTAGGGCCTATGTGTGACACGGCAAATGGGGAATCCGAAGGAACTCCAAAAAAGCCTCTAACCATAACATCACACATCCTTGGTTGCGGAAGCATAATAAGACATACATGATAAAAGTAAGGGCAATGGGACTAAGGGAAAATTTGCATAAGCATCGGAGTCAAAATTCAAGAGTCAAACTCATACATAATACACACCTTGTCCAACAAACATCTTTAAATACATAGAAAGAGCAGGGGCCAAGACAAAGTAACCGGGATCACCCTCATAATAAAATAGAACATAAAATAGTGTCTCAATACATGGATAATAAGAAGAATAAAACATAAACCAAACTTCCTGAAATGGAGGACTCACCAATAAGCTTGGAATAGCACCATCTAGCCATGTGGAGGAGGCGGATGATCAACTTGGGCACCAGGTCCTACATGGTGATATCATTTAGGCAAGAGTATGCATTAGTACATTTGAATGTACTAAGTATGTGAGATGCAATGCAGCAGCAGATAGGCATCATAGTCTAAAATGCATAACGATAGGCAATAGGCATAATATAGTAATATGACATTTATAATCTATGCATCAGTAAAACATACCTAAGTAAATCATGCTCATATAGGATATCATATAAGAAGAAGAGACCAAGCTAGTTCCCAAGGTACAAATCCCTTGGTATGTTAGTAGGTACAAACCCCTTGGTAGGTTAGTAGGTATAAACTCCTATCTCGATTGGTGATGATACCACCCTATCACCCAAGTGGATGACTACAAACACCCATCTGGTTAGTGAGTACAACCCCTCATCTCGGTTGGTGATGATACCACCCTATCACCCTAGTGGATGAGTATAAACCCCCATTCGGTTATCTGGCTCTTTTTCCCCAGTCGAGCATGGTCTAATGCAATACCTCATCTAAGAATAATCATATACATAAGCTCGTTTCATCATCATAACATCATTCATGTAATAATATCGAGGATCTCACTAACTCCTTGCCTCCCGTGTAGAGCATAGAATCGATTGTGCCTGGGGGCATTCATTTCATATCTCATGCTTTGGGCCTTCAATTTCTCAAGAAACCATAGCCAGACATTTTTTCAAACTCCTTGGGGGTATGTAATGGGGTAAAAGAGCATGCAATTTAGAGATAAAATCATACAGGAAAATCAGTGGTAAAACCTTTAATCAGCACCTTGCAATGCCGCCAAGACATTCATATTAAACCCCTCATCAAATCCAACATTAGATCCAAGATTTGAAGCCCAAAACATTAATCAACATGTTGCAACACCCCTAAGACATTAATATCAAAATCCTTCATCAAATCCAACATTAGATCTAAGATTTGAAGCTCAAAACATGTTAAACCAACCATACTTTCATGAAATAAAATCAACTATGTAGTAAATTTCTCAATATTCAAGATTCACATGTAAAATATACTTTAAATCATGCAACACTAAGTAAAAGAGGGTTTAGGCACCATGGGTGAAAGGACCTAATGGTTCAACACCACATACCTTAGATTTGGAGAGGTTTTTGGTGAAGGTTGACAATGGAAACTTGAAGCTGGAAGAGAATCCTTAAATCCAGATGAGCATTTTGAGTCTTGGAATTTGGAGTGAAAATATGGCTAAGTGTTTTTGAGCAGTATTGGGAAAAGTTTTTGAATGATATAAGGGTGAAATTTGACTACGTATGGATAAAAATATGTTTGGGAAACTTGGGCTCAACACTTAGAATATTTTGGACCACACTTAAAAATCACTACTAGGAAATTACACATCTCTGTGTCGCGGAGAGGATGCGGAGAAAATTTTACACTATGGTGCACCCAAGGTGCGTCGTGGAGGCATCACAGAAAGCTCTCTAGAAATTGATCCTTAAAAATTTATAATTGCTAGTCTTTCGCCCTTAAATCGAGGTTAGACCCTTTTTTACCTAATTTGGACCCCCTGATTACAAATAAGAAGTCGAATTTTCAAAATGATGAACTTATTTTTAGATATAAGAAAATCAAAATTTTTGGGCATTCTAAGCCACGTTTTTGGGCACTTTGGGGTCGTTTCAACTTGGAATGTACTAAGTGTGCGAGGTGCAATGCAACAAGAGTCATAAACTATAATAATCAAAATGCTTAATCATAATCGTTAGACATGAGCTCAATATGACACGTATAATCAATGCTTAGGTTAAAACATGTGTGATAATAATCGTACTTGAATAACATGTTTAACACGATAAAGTGACATGAATAGTTCATCCAAATACCTTGTACTAGAGGGTGAGGAATATAGCTTAGGTCATAACCCCTTCTAGTAGGTATTGGATAGTACATGAGGGTGAGGCATACAACTTAGTTCATAAACCCTTCATGTAAGCATAAAATGATGCATAGTATTAAACCATACATGAGGGTGAGGCATACAACTTCATTCATAACCCCCTTCATGTAGGCGCTAAGTAATAGATAGTATTAAGTTGTACATAAGGGTGAGGCATATAACTTAGTTCATAACCCCTTCATGTAGACATTTTCCTTGTACTAAAGGGTGAGGAATACAACTTAGTTCATAAGCCCTTCTAGTAGGCTTCACAATTCACATGAGAATAAATCATAGCATAAGATCTCAATAATTCACTTGTAGATCATAGAAAGCTTGTATGAGTTCAACACATGCTTGGGAGCCATAACTTATCATAAAATACTTCTCTTGCAAATCATGCAATAACCTTTCATCAAGATTCGTAATGATGCAAACTTACTCAAATATGGTGGGTATGCATACATATGCTTAAAATCATGCAATTCAGGAGTATAGGACAAGAAGGAGTAAAATTAATTTATTTTGAAGTCATTCAAATCAACCCACCAACATAGTAGTAAAATCCTCATTTGGGTGTCATGAAATCCATCTTAAAAATTCACCATCATTCATAGTTTCATAAATCATATCATGTATAGCCTCAATAAGCATAAATCAACTCATGAAAATAGCTTCAATAGATACAAATTCACTATCATTCATAATTTCATAGTTCATGTCATGCATAGCCTCAATAGGTATAAATCAATTCATGGAATAAGCCTCAATAGATATTCATGCATATATAGTCAATACTTGAAGAATCCAACCTCAGATAATGTTTAAAATGCATAATAAAGTTTACCTATAAAATATCCAACTTTAAAATCATGAAATTTCATAAAGAGTGAAGGTTTGGCTTAATGGGTGGAAAAAGCCCATGAATGAAATTCACATACCTGAACCTTGGACTTCATGAAGGAAAGCTTGAGGAAAACTTGAGACTTGACTTGGGTTGTTGAAATCCAAAGCTTGTTCTTGAGATTCTTGAATTTTAGTGAGGTATTGGTTGATGTTCTTAAAAGGATTTGAGAGGGTTTTTGAGGGTTTTAGAGTTGAAAAATGGCTAAGGAAGGTAGGTTTCCCATTTAAATGGAGATTTGATTATTACTCAAATACTCTTGAGTGAAGTTGGAAAAATAAGGGAAAATTGCACTAGTTCGCGCCCTAGCGCAACGCGTAACAAGCACAGAAGCCAACTTATACTAAGGCGTGCCCTAAGCACGTCACAGCCTGGGCGCGTAGGCTCACTGCCTCAGCTCCCCATAGCGAAAATTATTTTTTACTACGGGTCATCTAAAAATCGAGACCTACCCTTTTCCCACACAATTTTGCCTCTAAACAAGAATATGAAGTTAGATTTTCAAAATCATGCACAGATTTTGAGATATTCGAAAATTACACTATAGCACATTTCTTATGCACATGAGGGGTGTTACACAGTAGCTCTTGCTTAAGTTGAGCTAGACCGTGTTTGTTGTTGATGTTCTCGCCGCAATCATCCATGTCAAAATTTGTTGGGCGGAGCGATAATGCTCCTTTTGTTGTTGCTGGTCGACCCTGATAAAAAAGAGGTAAGGAGTCTTCGCGTCATTGAGGTGGCGGAAGATAAGGGTTATTTAAGGGGCTACATGTTTACGATGGGTTTTCCACTGGCTAAAGGGAGAAAAAAAGGGAAGAGAAGGAGAAACAAAGGGGACGCTGGTGGACTATTTTTCGACAAAATAGCTTGCAGGAGAGGGAGGTCAACAAGGCAAAGTAGAGGGGGTTAAGAGGTGCAGCGGTGGTTCTTGGTTGGAGGAACTGAGGGGTTTTCCGGTGATGACTGGTGGTTTTGGGTGCTGTCTCGCTGGAGATGAGAGAGACAAGAGGATCTAGGGGCAGCGGTTGGTGGAGTTTGTTGGTCAAGGATAGTGGTGGTCCAATGAAGGGACAGAGGAGAAAGTGGAAAAAATGGTCAAGGGGCAGCTGGTTGGTTTCAATAGGGAAAAGAAGAAAATGAATGTAGGGTTTTTGGGTATGTATTTGGCTAAAGGGAAGAAAAACATACATATTTATTATGGACCGTTGGATCAAAATAATGGATGGACGGGATCAGAACTTCAGAGATTTGGGTCTGTGATAATAATCGTACTTGAATAACATGTTTAACACGATAAAGTGACATGAATAGTTCATCCAAATACCTTGTACTAGAGGGTGAGGAATATAGCTTAGGTCGAATAAAATGGAATTGGGTTAGAGTTTAAAATTAGGTCACAAATTGACCCAATATATGCTAAATTGAAAGCAATTTCAAGAAATTTAGCTAAAATTGAAATAAATTGGAGCAAAAGGGGCACGAATTAAATAAATTGGAGAAGAATTGATTAGATTGTCATTTAATTTAATAACCACAATATATATAATGATATAAATTTCAAATAATAATTTTACGTAAAGAACAATACGAACACGTACATAATATATTCTGAAATAATTTGCGTAAAATATTTGAACATATTAAAATTATTATTTTAAATTGGAAATTGACAAAAATAAAATAATAAAATATATGATGCATTTAAAGCATGATATTAAAATACTAATAATAATAATAATAATAATAATAATAATAATAATAATAATAATAATAATAATAATAATAATAATAATAATAAATAAATAAGTAATAAGTAAATAATATTTTCTCCGTCCCATTTTATGTGGCACTATTTGACTTTGTACAGTATTTAAGAAAAAAAGGAAGACTTTTAAAATTTGTGGTCTAAATCATTCTTAGATATTAACAACAACAACAACAACAACAACAACAACAACAACAACAACAACAACAACAATAAAAGGTAATGTTAAATGACAAAAATAATTAGCGGAAATTTTTTTCTTTTAAAAATCAAGTGTATTAAAATACAAAGTTATTTTGATGAAATTGAAAATAAATTTCATTTATTTAAAAAAAATTTAAAATGTCTATTTTAATCATTTGCAATCTAAAATGGGTTATAGGTCGGTCAAAATTGGATGTCAACTTCATGAAGGAAAGCTTGAGATTTTAATCAAATGGCAATCTAAAATGGGTTATAGGTCGGTCAAAATTGGATGTCAACACAAATCATGTTGAATTCAAGTTAATTTCCTTAATAAAGCTAGTTCAGCATGAATTCAGAATACCTAATCCTCTAAATATCCTAAGAAGCCCTTGAATATCCAAAGTACATTAAACCCATGATAGGAGTCAATTAACTTCTTATAATACAATAACTTGGTCTGATTTGTATAGCTTAAGCATCTACTTTTGTCTCCAATTTACACCTTATAGTCCCACTAATAGTTTATGGTAAATTTTCAGCACTCAAGGTGTATTAGCTAGACTAAGAATCTTATCTTATATATATACACACACACAAGAGGATTTTAGTCCTGCTTACGTAGCGCTCCTACAACTCTCAAAAAAAATTTCCTTCTTTTTTCAACAAAATTCTCCATAAATCAACCGCCACCTTTGATTCTAAGATTTTCATTCGTCACCGATTTCCATTTTACCTCAAACTAAATTAACTCCAAGCTGAAATGCCGCCAAAACAGAAATGGCTCCTTCATCGTTGTATCCTATACAGACCTCAACATCTACTTTTATCAATTCTTTTTGAACCCTCACAGCCTGTCTTTGCAGTTATTCTCAACTCGCTGGAAGTACCTATGCCATGTACAGTTTTCCAGCCATGTCTACAACGATGTCATTTCACAATTATACAACCCATTCTCTTGCCCTGTAATGGAAAGTGTTCAACATGCCACATGAAATTACTATGAACTCTCCAGGTATATTGATTTACTAATCTAATTTATTGGCATGAAATTTGTATGAACTACTCAAGTTTTTAAATTTACAAATCTAAACTATCTACTTGAATTTGAAATTTTTGTGAACTCTCCAGGTATTTTGATTTAACAATCTCAATGCTCCAGGTTTTTCCATTTACCAATCTGATTTTCCTAGGAAAGTATATTGGTTCATCTCACTGGGCTATAAATACTGGCAGCCATGGCATAGTTTAGCTTTTCTCTGAGTAAAAGCAATTCTGAGCCTACCAAGACTATGTTGTACTTGGGGAATGAGGCTTATTATTGAACTCAAGAATGGTAGAGATTTTCTAAGGGTGGTAAGTTCAGTTTTGCCACTGATTTTTCCTATGTTTTTTTTTAATATAAAGTTTAACAGCCCTTTCAATTAGCAGAATGCTCTTCTTTTCATTTACCAATTTTAACACCCTCTAATTATCAATCTAATTTGTTGCTTCCGGCAATTCTCATGCCCTATTTAAGGATGCTACTTGAAATTCCTAATAACTATCTAGATGTTTTGATTCACCAGTCTAATCTACTGCTTCTGACAGTTAGAACTAAGCCTCTTGAAATTTCTATAAACTCTCTAGGTATCTTGTGTGGGATATTTTAAAAATATTTTAACTATTTTATTCTAAATGTCATTACTTAGTCATAAAATGTGTCATTGATGACTACATAAAAATATTTTGTGAACACAAATATTATAATGTGCAAGATAAATATTTCACTCAAAATAGTTTGTGTTACCTTACATTTTTAGATGGCATTTTCAAGGCCATTTGCATGTCACTTTCAAGGTCATTTGCATGACACTTTCAAGGTCATATGCATGGCATTTTCATGGTCAAATGCATGGCAAAAATAAGACCACATATCATACTTAATCACCAAGTTTCAACATGTATATATATATGTGTCTTCATTCTTGAAACAAAGCATGGTTGAAAGAACAAGAACAAGAGTAAGAAGTGAATAAGAACAAAGAGTGAAAAAGAAAAGGAAAGTTACTACACTTTCTCCTATATATTTTCTTGTTTTTAACTTACTATTATAATCCCCCTTTTCGACTTGCTTAATTTTGTAGTAATTATATTTTTTTGATTCTTGTATCCTCCAAATATTTAGAGAAGGCCTTTTTAATCCTAAGAAAATATTTCACGTTGCTGAAATAGTTCTCTTAGGACAGTGGTCAGCACGACTCAAGTGTTATTTTCACGTATATCTATATATACTACTTAAAATATTATTATAGTAATATTTATACAAATTTTCATTGATTATTTTGGCATATTAATTTTCTCTTTTCATTGATTATTTTTGGCATATTAATTTTCTCTTATTTTGGCATATTATTTATATGTAGAGGTTTTTATTTTTCCTCTACAATCTAAGAAACTATAGCAACTAATATTACTATGAAAATTCCTGAATTATGGAATGATTATAAAAATAACTTATAGCCTAAGTAGATAAATTTTACTCTCGAGAAAATGGTGACTCACATTCTAATTGAAGACACCAATAAAAAGGAGTCATTCAAGTCAAAGGAACTGGCCCTCAAGGCAAATCTAGTACAAGGCCAAAGCAGCAGCAGCAACAAGTATGATAATAAGTCTTGAAGTTACAAGTCTTATAATCCTAATTTTAAGAAAAAGAAAGATACTTGTTTCACTTATGGAAAATTAGTCCATCATGTCGCACAATGCAGGAAGAAAATGAAAAATAACAAAGAAAAGGATTATCCTCCCAAAGCTAATTTAGCTTAAGGAGATGAAATTATTGCAGTTGTCATTTCTCAAGTGAATATTGTAACACATATAAAAAAAATGGGTGGTAGACTCTGGGGATACTCGACATATTTGTGCAAATTGAGAAGCATTTGCCTCCTATAAATCAATAGGGGATAATAATGAAGTAGTCTACCTTAGAGACTCACGAACTACTAAAGTCTTGGGTAAGGGTAAAGTGTTCATGAAGCTCACTTCAGGAAAAACTTTAGCCTTTATGGATGTGCTACATGTTCCTGAAATGCAGGCAAACATGATATCTGTGGCTTTACTTGGTAAAGTTGGAGTGAAAGTGTCATTTGAGTCTGATAAGGTCATATTGACCAAATCTAATGTGTTTTTGGGGAAAGGCTATTGCAACCAAGAACTTTTTATACTCAATGTTATGAATGAAAAAATATCTATTTTTGCTTATATGATTAATCTATCTCTTTATGGCATGCTAGACTAGGACATGTTAATTTCTCACATATAAAGAATATACAATCACTTTGTTTGATATTTGGTCTAGATTCAAATAATATTAATAAATGTGAAATATGTGCTGAAGCTAAAATTACTAAATTTTTAGCACAGTAGAGAAACTGAATTATAGTCTTTAATTCACACTGATTTAGGTGACTTAAAATAAACTATAACTAGAGGTGGTAAAAGATATTATGTGACATTTATTGATGATTTTTCAAGATATACTAAGTTGTATTTGCTTAAAAACAAAGATGATACTTTTAATGTATTTATTTCTTATAAAACTGAAGTTGAAAATCAACTTAGTAGAAAAATTACAAGAATTAGATCTGATAGAGGTGGACAATATCTATCTTTAAATACTTTTAGTGAAAAAGATGAAATTATTCATGAAGTAACTCCGCCTTACTCACATGAATCTAATGGAGTACCAGAGAGACAAAATAGAACATTGAAGGAAATGATGAACTCCCTGTTAATTAGTTCTAATGCACCTAATAATTTGTAAGGTGAATCTATATTGTCAGCATGTCACTTACAAAATATAATTCCTCATAAAAGAACTGGCAAATCACCTTATGAATTGTGGAAAGGTTATAAACCTAACTTGAAATATTTAAAACTATAGGGTGTCTTGCTAAAGTTCTCTTGCCTGAACCTAAGAAGAGAAAAATAGATTCCAAAAAAGCTGACTGCATGCTTATCGGATATGTTGAATATAGTGTTGCATATAGATTTCTTGTTTTAAAAAGTGATGTGCTTGATAGCAATACAATTATTAAAAAAATGTTGAATAAATGCTAAATTCTTTGAACATATTTTTCCACTAAGTGATAAAATCCCTCATTCACCTGCTGAAAGAAATAGTGTAACTATTTCTAATGTTGAGGTGCTAAGAAGGAGTAAAAAACCTAGAAAAGAGTATTTTTCTTATGAAAATGATTTTCAAACTTTTCTTGTGGACAATGAACCATCAAATCATTCTGAAGCTATCTCTTTTCTTGATGCTAAATTTTGGAAAGAAACAATAAAAATTAAAATTGATTTAATTATGAAAAATAATACATAGAGTTTGACTGATTTACCTGTTGATGTAAAACCTATTGATTGTAAATGGATTTCAAAAGAAAACTTAATCTTGATGGATCTATAGATAAATATAAAGTTCAGTTAGTAGCCAAAGAATTTTTTTCAAAAATAAAATATTGATTATTTTGATACATTTTCACCAATAACTAGAATTTCTTCTATTTGAATGTTAATTGCCTTAGCATCAATCCATAAGCTTTTTTTATCTATCATTTGGATGTAAAAATAGTTTTTTTTAAATGGTGACTTGGAAGAAGAAATATATATGGTTCAACCTGAAGGATGTATTATTCCTAGACAGGAAAATAAAGTTTGTAAACCAATTAAATCTCTTTATGGTCTTAAACAAGCTCTTAAGACATGAAAATTTTGATCAAGTATGAGTGAGAGATGGCTTTTCTTTTGTTGAAGTAGATAAATGTGTTTATACTAAAATGGTAGACAATGATTATGTGATAATATGTTTGTATATTGATGACATGCTTATATTTGGTACAAGTTTAAATATTGTGCAGAATATCAAATTATTTTTGTCTACTAATTTTGATATAAAAGATCTAGGTGAAGTTAATATGATATTGTACGGACCCGGATTTTTGTATAGCTTTGGTGACGCTTGAGATTTGGTTTTGGAAAGTTTTGGGCCAAGCTGACACCTTATGGAACCCCGAGCTCCATCTAAATACACTTTCAAGCCTTCAATTCAAGTTCATTTATATTGTTTAAGGCCATTATTGGTCTCCTAGATCAATTCAAGTTCAAAGGAATTTCATTGGCTAAGTTTGACAAAAATACTGATAGAAGGGTCAACTTTAAAGGGGCATATCTCTTACCACAGAGGTAACTGGGTGGCCCACAACTTATCAAATGAAAGCCCCTTGAATTATCTTTCAAAGTACTTGGTTTGACCTCATTTAGAGTTCGGATGAAGGAGTTATAACCATTTTCGTAAGACCCTCCTGTGCAGTGATGCCATATGGGCCAGTAAATGGGCAGTGAGTCATCTCACGACTAGTGAGACTGCCCTTGAGCCTATGATGGCAACTTTTTGGCCAAGTCTTGTGCCACGACCAACCACATGGGTCGTGTGGTGCTAGACGGGCCGTTTGGCCTTTCGTGAAGACCTCGGAATAAAAAAATCATTTGGCCTTCCGTGAAGACCTTGGAATAAAAAAATATTATAAGTGTTGGTTCAAGATCACAATTTCAAGAAATTTATCTAATTTGGGGTTCATAGGCTAGTAAACGGACCATGTAATGCCACACGAACCGTTTACCCTCCAGTCAAGTGACTTCTGGTAAAATTTTACTTCGATTCATTAATGGCATTTTCATAAATTCGATTATTTCTGTTGGTCTTTTGTGAATTCCTAAGCTATTCTAAGATCATCTAAAGACCTAAAATCTATTTCAAATATTCAAACCTGTCTCTCATAATTTGAATCTCTCAAAGGCCTTCCACAAAAGAACTCTTGGGATTTCAACATTTGAGCTTAGGATTTCAAATCTACTTCAGATTTCTATGGGGTTTCTTTATCTTAGTGAGGGTATGTGGGTTTGATCCTTAATTACCTTCCAATCAAGGAGATCCAAACTATTTTCAAGCAATTTTATGAATTTCTAGCTAACTTTAAATCGGGGTTTTGAATATTATGAAACCTAAAATTCTATTTATGCATGAGTAGTATTTATTTGATGTTTTTAATGTGATTTAAACTATTATATGAAGATTTACTTTGAGTTTATGGAATTATAAGTATGCATGTCAACTTTAACACTTGTTTATGCATGGGTGATTATATTATGATTTTTAAAATGTGGATTTAATTATGTTTACACTTGAATTTCTTATTATATTATTGATTTTAGATTGAATCTTAATTACCCATGTCATTCTCTCATGATTCATAGCATATGCATTCATGTACATGGATTATTACGAAAATTATGAAGTGGGTTAAGCCCAATTTTGTTATATGATATGATTTTGATAAGATATTGGCTATAATAATATTGTGATCACATATATGTCTATTGAATATAGCTCTTTCAGCAATTTGTGTGCTTGCGTCTATGAATGGGCTATTCCTATGCATGAGTATTATGACTATAAAAGTATGATTTTGGCATTTGAGCGTAAGTATGGAACTATCATGAATGATGTTTGATTTTTAAGCCCAATTGTGTATTGAAATGTTTAAGCAAGACTTGTATCTCTTGTAAGCATGTATATATATATGTGTGTGTGTGTGTGTGTGTGTGTGTGTGTGTGTATAGATATAGATATAGATATGTATGTACTCTTGTGGGATGACAACTTAGCACCGATGAATGGAGGGTTTGCTCTCTTTCCTTGAACTATATGCCTAGTATAAGTTTCCTTTCTGAAATGGAATTTGTCTCGTAAGGAAACATGCCTCCAAAATGGAAGTTGTTCCATAAGGAGAAGAAATGATATGATATGATATGATATGTTTTGATATGAGAATCCTATCTGAAATTGGAGTTGTCCCATAAGGAACGTTACTTCATGCGAAATGGAAGTTGTCCTGTAAGGTGAAGTATGGTCTATCCTTGGCAAGTAGACCACCTCTTTGCCGATGAGGATATTTTATCGGGATTTCAAGTAATAACTCGCTTGGTCTTGCCTATGTCGGTTGAGGTCACATCCACACTATATATATATATATATATATATATATATATATATATATACTATTCTTTTGATAATATCTTTTCTATATTATGTTCTCTTGTCATCTAACATTGAAATGCAGGTTTGATAAGTTATATACATTGCACCCTGCATACCTAGTCCATTTAGACGTACTAACGCATGATTTTGCCAATATGATATTGCCATGTAGGGACCGAGGACTTTGATCATCCATCGTTCGATGCTTAGCTCGGATTCAAAGTTTATTTGTAGTGGTGAGTTCTATCTTCCAAGGACGATCCACCATTTATCTACCTTTGATACTTTCATTTCTTTATGTAATGAGGGGTGAGCCAGGGGATTGTCTTGGCCCCCAACTCATCTATGTAGAGGCATTGTTGGACACTTTGTAAACTTTCATACGTTTTATATTATATATTATAAGTTATGGCTAAGTCTATGTTATGCATTAGCTATCAACATGTGAGTTGGTTATGTCACTTATAGTTTGGTTATATGTTTGTTGGAAAGATTCTAAGTCTGAATTGGCCCCATAGCATGAGTCCTATGTACCCTTCCCTTAGTCTTTGTGTTCTACGTGCTATGTGAACTCATGTTAATCCCATTCCATATGATATCCCATTGCGTGAGTCCTATTTGCCCTATCCCTTAGAACTTTGTGTTGATTGTTGAATGCACTTCCGAATCGATGATAATGAGTTTTGGTATCTTGAGACTTGTTTAGGGACTCTCGAGTTCCCATTTGCCATATCACATCTAGGCCCTAGGTCCAGGTTGTAACAAAGATGGCATTCAAGCACTGGGTTTATAAATGGTCCTCAGAGTCCAACTGTCAAGTCCCAACCCTAGGGCCTAGACGTGACTTGCGAATGGGGAACCCGAAGTGACCCCTAACAAGCCTCATAGCATATCATTACACATCCTTGGTTAAGTAATATTAAACATCATAAGAAAACATGAATAAGGGATAATGGGACTAAGGGAGAAGGAGGATATAATACTTAACCAATATAGAGGATTCAAAGCTCATACATAAATATGCAATATGTCCAACAAACACCTCTAAATACATAGATAGTGTGAGGGCCAAGACAAAGTAATCGGTCTCACCCTCATAGTTAAATAGAACATAAGATAGTGTCTCAATACATAGATAAGAGGGAAACATAAACCAAAGTCCCCGGAATGGAGGACTCACCAACAAGCTTGGAATAGTACCGCCTAGCCACGTGGAAGAGGATGATCAACTTGGGCACCGATTCCTACATGGTGATATCATGTATGTAAGAGTATGCATTAATACCTTTGATGTACTAAGTATGTGGGATGCAATGTAGCAAGAGACAAGCTTCATAACTAACATGCATAACGATAGGCAATAGGCATAATATAGCAATATGTCATGTATGATCAATGCATAAGTAAAACATATTTAGGTAAATCATGCTCATATAGAATATCATATGTGAAGATGAGGTCAAGCTAGCTTTCCAAGGTATGAATCCCTTGGTAGATTGGTGATGTTGCCACCCCATCACCTAGGTGGAGATGAGTTTAAACCTTTATTCTAGGTTAGTGACGATGCCACCCCATCACCCTGTGGAGATGAGTTTAAACCCTCATTCTAGGTTACTGATGATGCCACCCCGTCACCCTGGTGGGGATGAGTTTTAACCCTCATTCTAGGTTACTCGGGCTCTTGTGCCCCTGGATTGGGCATGGTCTATGCAACACTTTATATAGGATTCATCATAAGCTATAATCCAATATCTTATGTAGGAATATTCATATACATAAGCTTCATTTCATCATTATAACATCATTCATATCATATCTCATTCTTTGGACCTTCAATTCCTCAAGAAAACATAACTGGACATTTTATCAAACACCTTCGGGGTGTGTAATGGGGGTAAAAGAGCATTTAATTTCGAGACAAAATCATGCAGGAAAATCAGTGGTAAAACCTTTAATCAACACTTTACAACACGCCCAAGACATTTATATCAAAACCCCTCATCAAAACCAATATTAGATCCAAGATTTAAAGCTCAAAACATGCTTAAACAACCATACATTCATGTATTAAAATCACTATGCAGTAAATTTTTCAATATTCAAGACCCACATGTAAAATCAACTTTAAATCATGCATTGTTAAGTAAAAGAGGGTTTAGGCACCATGGGTGAAAGGCCCTAATGGTTCAACATCATATACCTTAGCTTTTGTGAATTTCTTGAAGAAGACTTTAATGGAGATTTGAAGCTTTAGTGAGATCCTTGAAGAAATCCTTGAGATTGGCCTTGAGTTTGGGACTTGAATTTAGGGTTAGAAATAAGTCTAAGTGTTTGGGAAATATTGGGGAATGTTTTTGCCTGATATGAGGGTGAAATAAGGCTAAGTATAGGTCAAAATACGTTTGGGAAAACATAGGTCCAATACTTAGAAAAATCTAGTTGAACTAGAAAAAGACAATGCAGGAAATACACCTCTCTGCATCACGGAGAGGTCACGGACCGCTTCTAGAAATTGCACCAAGTGCAAATTTAATAATTCAATTCCTTTACTTTAAATTTGAGGTTAGAGCCTTTTCACCCTAATTTGGACCCCCTGAACAAGAATATGAAGTCGAATTTCTAAAATTTCAAATAAATTTTTACATATGCAAAAAACAAGATTCTGGGCACTTTCGAGACACGTTTTCAGGAACTTTTTGGGGTTGTTACACCGACATCCCGTATTAAGAAGAATCTTATTCATAGGTTTGAAGCGCACCACATCTATAGGTAAGAGTCTATAAGGTATTTTAGGAAATGTTTCACTTCTTTATGATTCTTATCGTGCCATGGAATGTGTCTTGAGATTTCCTTTCTCCATCCCTCCATACCCGATAAGGAAAGTTACTTTGGGCTCGTAATACAATCCAGGCAAGGAAGATGTTGTGGCTAATCCTATAAATACGGTCAAAAGAGGGTTGGAAGGAAAGTTACTTTGGGCTCGTAATACAATCCAGGCAAGGAAGATGTTGTGGCTAATCCTATAAATAAGGTCAAAAGAGGGTTGGTGAAGGATGTGCAGTGTTTGACAAGCTCACTCCTCCAAGTATTTGAAGTTTTCTTGAGTTAGATGGTTATTATAGAAGGTTTATTAGAGGTTTCACATCTATTATATCTCCATTTACCAAGTTGGATCAAAAGAAGGCCAAGCTTGTATAGTTAGATGAGAGTGAGAAGGGTTTTCATATGTTGAAAGATCGGGTTACTTTGACACTTCTTTAGACTTTATCAGATGGCTTAGATAGGTTAGTGGTGTATTATGATGCTACTCGGTTTGGGTTGGGTTGTGTACTTATGCAACATGGTAAAGTGATAGTTTATGCATCGAGGCAACTGAAGGTACATGAGCGTAAGTACAAGACTCATGATCTTAAGTTAGTATTGATGGTGTTTACCTTGAAAATTTTGAGACACTACTTGTATGGGGTGCATGGTGATGTTTTCACCAACCATAAGAGTTTTTAATATGTGTTTACTCAGTGGGATCTTAACTTGAGGCAAAGGGGAAAGTTGGAACTCCTAAAGGGCTATGATATAGGTGTATGGCATTATCCTGACAAGGTGAACACTATAGTTGAAACTCTTAGTGGGCTATCTATGGGAAGTGCGGCTCATGTTACCGAAGGGAAGAGAGAGTTAATAATGTATGTTTACCATTGGGCTAGATTAGGTATTAGCTTAGCCAACTCCAATATGGTGGTATCCATGTTCGGAATGGGTT
>DF362779.1:9078-40491 GCA_000787875.1 Solanum virginianum
AATTTTCTTGGCTAAGTGACTATTCAACAACAACAGCCTAAGATCCCTTCCTAATCCAGTCATTCAAGGCTTTTAGTGGGACTAACCAAACATGTTCTATCTCACAAGTGCGTCAACGAAATTATGCAATTAACTCATACACACACGACACATCTTTTAAACTAGTTGGTACTAACTCACATAGGCTTGCTTTATTCATCAAAATAACAACCATACACATATAATACTTGTCATGATCATGCAAGTTAGTCAGGATGAGACGCAAACACTTGTATACTCAGTGTTGTTAACATAGACATCATAATGATCAACACAGGGGCTATCTTAGGCTTCTGTGACACTTATATTTACACAAATAATACAACCTAAACATGCCAGTTCTACTAGATAATACACTTGAGAGAAAAAAACCTGGCAAGAAAAACCCTCAAGTGGCAGGATGCCTCACCCCTTCCAAAAAGATAGTGTAGTGTCCTCACTACACCATAACACACTTAAATGAATAAATAGGGGGATAGAACATACCTGGGATGCCTTAGGTGTCAACAGTGTCTCAGCATATGGAACACCTAGTCCAAAGGTGCTAGTGGAGGCTTTTGCCCGTGCCACCTCTGCGGCCAGCTGCTTTCGTTTAGCCCATTCAGCTGTTGCTTGGCGCTGGGCCCTGGTAGCCTTGCGCACCAGTTGGTCTTCCTCCCTTTTGGGGTCATTGCCAAGACTCTATTATTGACCCCGATGTTTACCCTTGTCCTTTCTCTGAGGCTGCTCCATGGGTGGCGTGGGTGCCTCAGATGGGGCTGGTGGAACACCCCATATCTCATCCAGAGTTGGCGTCATGGGTACATTGAATAGGTGCATCCACCACTCTGGAGGCGGGGCTGGTGCAGGGCCTGGCACTATGTAGTTAATGTAGGAATTTGGGCCTTTATACTATGCACTATTTGTACCAGTTCCTTCATCTCATCTCCAGTCATACTCCCGAACATGCTGTGGAAGTAGCCTTTCATTGTGCTGACTTGGCTCTGCAAGGTGGCGATTTGGCTCCTAAAGGTATCATCACGTTGGTCCACCACCCGCTGTGAATGACACTGGACGACGTCGGGGATCTAATCTACTATCTGATCAATAATGGCCTGTGTCTGCCTCTGGTTCACCACCAATCTAGCCAAAAACTCATAGGGCACATATGCATACCCTTGCTGCGCTGGAGGAGCTGCACCACGACCCTCGGGCTGCTCAGAAGCCATGCCTGATGGTGGGGAGGTGGTGTAGTCCCCAAATGGCAAGGGATGCTGTGGAGATACGAATGGAAAGTTAGTCGGCCCCTTAACGAACGTGTTCTGCACCTTATGAGTGGGTTTTGGACATCCTTCATCAGTGCAATATTGGCTACACCCTTGGGGGCAATCTTCTTGTCCAAAAAAAGCATAGTGGGAATACTAGCCCTTTTGCACAGGGCACGAACTAGGCACAAGAAGGGCAGTCCAGGTCTCTCAGATAAAGTTGGGTCCCACATCTCAAAAGCAATGATTCGGCCCATATTTAGTCTAAATCTGGATAGCAGGCATGCGCTAAGAGAAGCATGTGAAGGTTGGAGTGTATTGTCATTACTTATGGGTCTCAGCCTTGCTCGTACCAACGACCACCAGAATTTTTCAGGAAATGTCAATGATGATTTGGCGATAGGACACTTGGGGTCTGTTACCCAAGTCGCCTTCGCCCTCTGAATGGCTATTTGCTCAGCTATCCATCCTAATAGTGCAGCCCTAGATGACGAATCAGACATCCACATCGATGTGTCTCTCCATAAACTGGGCATCTAGAGGAGCGTGGTAGTCTAGCCAAAATATGAACCGCTTAATAGTGGTTTCTGATATTCATTCATGTACCATACACCGTTACATGTGACCTCGGGACCTAGTAAGAGTGACTTGTCTCTTAACCTTTCTTAATTGGGTCCCTTCCACCGAATTCAGGAGCTTGGCGACATAGTTAGAATAGAACTCTTCAATAATGGCGGGCCTATAGTACCCAGGTGGTTGGGCCATCCAGCCGAACTGATATGAATTAAAAGTATCTTAGATGTCTAGAACTCTGTCAAGTTGGTCTGTGATTACCTGAATCTCCGAAAGGACTGGCCGCTGTCTGAACCCCCCGGAACCTTTTGTAAGACCGTTGGTGTAGATGTCCTTAGTGCCTGGGATTGTCCACCGACCCCTTAGAAAGACAATAACCGCCCATGCTAATTCCGGGTCTGTCATCCTGGAGATCACAAAATAAATGGTCTCGTCATCATTATCTTAAAATTTGACCTCATTCACATACTCGTTAGGCACATGACCCTCGGCCTCCGGAGTTAGCCTCTGCTCGTCCTGGTCTGAAGTATTCTCTTGCTCTGGGGCAGCTACCTCCTTCTAGACTCTCATGGAAGGGGCCCCCTCATCAAACTGGGGGGCTCCACGACAGCCTGATACACAGGCCCGCGTAGCACGCAGAGAGTAGGGGGAGACATTGCCTTTATAGCGAACTTCAGATCCACTAGAGGAGTCATCACCTGAGTCACTCCTCGCCTAATTTCTAGATGATACGATTGGGGAGTCATGGAGGCTTGACACGGGCTCATCCCTATCACTGCGTCTAACTAAGCTGTGTTGTGGACACATTGTACCTGTACGTGCCACAAAAGAATACACGTTGTTAAAAATTATTGCACATGCAGGTTGACGCACTAATGGGTACTCAGACTTCCCCTATGCCACAAAAGTGACAATAACCGTTAAGAATGGCATCACCTTGTCTATCATTGGGCTAGTACACTTAAGAACATATATAACATAAAAATTAAAAGCAACCTGTGTAAAATAATGCAAGTGGAACAGGGTGCACGGGACCCTACACGGCCTGTGTAGAGAGATACGGTCCATAAAAGGGCCCGTCAGAGGGGACTTGGCCATGAGAAGTGATAGACGGCGCGACACGGGTTGTTACATGGTCTGTGAAACATTCCACGGGCCTTATGAGCGGTCGTCCGAACCCCCTTGGACCAATGTTTGTCTTATCATGTGCACACACCTACTTTCATATACATTTACCTCACTTAATCATGATTTCGTCAACACAATAGCATATATAACTCAATTTTCCCACAAATCATGTCAGAAAGAAAAATAAATCCTCAATTTTTATGGTTTAAACTTTAAGAACTCAACAATGATGGTTTTTACCACTGCATGCATGCCCAACATCAACAATGTAAAGATATGATGCTTTCAATCAAGAAAGAACTAATCTTTGCCTAAGATCTATACATACAAGCACCAAAATCAACATTCAAGGAAAGAAAAATTAGGTTCTTACTTAGTGCAAAGCAACGAGAAAGAGGAGTTTCTTAAAAACCTTGACACCCACACTTGGTTTAAGCTACGAATCATATGACTAATTCACAAATTATTATAAAAAAAGATGGTAATTTATTGGAATTTTAAGAGAGAAGGTGAGAAAAGCAAAGGGCAAGCTATGAGAGTTAGAGTAATAAAGGAAAAGTGAAAATTGAATTTTTCAAACCAAGTGGGATTAGTTAAAGCCTTGGTCAAATAGTTGACCGGTCAACACTGACTAGACGGGTAGCCAAATGGTCGTAACATGTGTCACAGTTCGTGTGGACCGTCCGTTGGCCCAACCTTGGTGAATTTATGAACTTACCTGGTCAAGGGGTCATTGGTGCATCTAGACAGGATGTCAGACGAACCATGACATGTTGCACGGTCCATGTTACCCCACTTGGCCAAAAATCATCGCGCCATCCGAATGATTGGCTACACGGGTGGTGTCAATGTCAATGACCGTGGATTTGCCCATGTGACCGCACGTATCTTTATCACTCCATGCACTTTCCCAAATCCCAAATATAATGCCAGACGAGCATGCACACGAGTTGTCCCACATCAGACAGACCGTACAGATGCACGTGGCCTTCCACTTGGCCAAAGTTAGGCTGCTCTGACATCAGTCATGCCGTCCACCACACATACTCCTCTGACTTCTAAAATGGCACCTATACTCACCTGGAAGCACAAAGCAAAAATAAGAAATTGCATGATATATAAATTAAAACCTTTTTTTATAATTATTATAATGCATGGGTTGCCTCCCGTGGAGCGTTTTATTTAATGTCGTGACATGATGCATTGGCTTGACTACTCAGACTTTGTCAAGTGCGGATGGAATCATGTGGAAATTCATTCAGCCATTTAGTTGTCGCACAGAAAGAAACAACAGGAATAACCGTAATCTAATTACTTGCTAACTGACCCCAGGAATCTCAAACGATTGACATATTGCTACAAAGTTGAGGACGTGCTGATTTGCATCCTCAATTGTTGCTCCACTGAACAACCCTTTCAACTGCAGCATCTGCAGCATAGTGCTAGTGTTAGTGAACTTAACACCCGCGGGCAGTGGGGGAAGTACAATCGCCTCAGTGGTCCCAACACCCTCATCATCATCATTCACATCGTGGGGTAGGTGAGGCACTTGGGGTCTCACACTGAGAAGTGGCACCTGTCTAAGTGGTGCTGCCGATGGTACCTCATTTCCAGCGTTTTCATCATCACCTAGACCATCGTTACCCCCACTTGCAGGGTTCACCGCTAATTCTCTCTGTCTAGCTGCTTCACGTTCTTGGGCATTCATTCTGCGAATTGATTTAGTAAGCTCGGGGTCATAGAGAACAAGTGTTTCACCCTTGCTATGGGTGTTTAGCATGCAACGCTAGCTCCCTACCAAGACACAAAAAAAAAGAAACAAAAGTAAAATTAGGGACTAATATTACAAATTGAAAATAGAAACTAATAGACTATTACTTCGTCGTATTCCCAGGCAATGACACAAAAATTTGATACACCCAAATTTACATTCCAAATAGAATAGTAAAGCGGTCGTTGATCAAATATAGAACTCAACCCAAGTTGAGGTCGATCCCACGGGGAATGCGTGAGAATATATCTATTAGCACCTATTTCAGATGTAATATCTATTCTCGAAATAAAAGTGCATAAAGTAAATATGGGGGGTTTGGCTTTCAAAACTAATTAACTAAAGAAAATAATAAATGAGTGCAAGAATGACTAGATTTTGATAAATTTATGTGAGGCTTGGATTGTGCTCCCCATGACATCTAATACGATAGCCGAATATAGTGGTAAACTCGTTCATAATTACTTATATAAGATCTATCAAGTTATGTAACATTTAATTCACCTCTCGATCCCTCTTAAATGCCTATCATTCATCACCTTTTGGCCTGTACGTACTAACCGTTGCTGTTTATCCTGAAATACTCTCACATTTCGGTCTCAAGTACTTAGACTAGGTTAAAAACCTTAAATTTCTATCATAGAAATCTTTTCCTAATCAAAACATCCCTTTTGGGCATGTAAAGAATAAAGGCTTACCCTAATGCGTCGACTCATCAAGGAAGAAATTAAAAGCAAAGATTACTACGATATATACGCTAGTCAATCCCGAGACTTACCTCGTATTCGCCTATCTTACTGATCTTTCATGGTTCCCACAACTCTAGTTGTGGGTTTAGCCTAGCATATTTAATGAATAAAGCTCGCAACGATCAAGGAATTCACTATAGAAAGAATTACTATTGAATAATCGAATAAGCCACAAGCTACAAACTTGAATTTGATAAGCAAAATCCCAAAATCTTGTGAAATCTCTAATAAAATAATATTTTTCAATGTTTTCTAGCTCTGGTCATCCAAGACTATGTAAAAACTAAATAAAATAACCATTTATATATAAAGGAAACCTAATCCTAATCAAAATAGGAAAAATTCGTCGATATAGACACGGGTCACCACACGATCCGTGTGACGATAGATGGATCGTCAAATGGTCCATATGGCTATCCTTAGCCTTGCTTCACTGCTCGTCATGTGCTGCTACATGCTCAGGCAAATGGTCCGTGTGAAGTGAGATAGTTCATAAGATGGGTTATTTATCGTGCCTTTGCTAGTTTCGTTCAATTTCTTTCATATGCCTCCATGTCACGGGCCGTGATTGATCACACGGTCCGTGACACGCACTGTCTGATATCTCTTAGCCTATTTTGCTGGTGTTTTGATGGCGTCACCTTCACGTTAATCACAAGGGACATAGGACAGCTCGTCATGCGCTCAACGACCCATGAAATAAGCCGTCTCTTTCCACTTTTCCAAAATCTTCCGATCTTCGATGGTACTATCTTCTGTCGCTTTGACGAGCCTCATAACAACCCATTTGACATCCCATAGTCCGTGACACATGCCATGGGACTTGCCTTTACTAAATAGCCACTGCCATCATCCAAGTGTGAGGCCACAATGGGCCTCATGGTTCGTGTGGATGTACATGGGCCGTGTAGGCCCCCGTGTGCCCATACTTGGGTCCGTTTGGGCTCCCCTATACACTCTTTTTCATCTTTTTTCTTTTGTATTCTTATTTTTTCCATGCCTTAGTCTTTTTCCTGAAAAATAACAAAAGGAAACATCAAAATAACAAGTTTACTTGAGAACGCGCAATAATTCTTTACTTAAAGTGTTATACAAGTCGTATTTCTATGACTCATCAGGACCCGTAAAACTTCATCGACGAGATGTACAAGGTTTTGAGGGCTATCCATGCCAGTGGGGTTGAAGGGGTTTAACTTGTCTCTTACCAGCTGAAGGATGTCACAAATGTTTGGTATAACCAATGAGAGGACAATAGAGGTGAAGATGTTAAGCCTGCGGATCGGGATGAGTTTGAGACAACCTTCTTTAATCATTTCTTTCCTAAAGAGTTGAGGGAGGTGAAGGTGGATGCTTTCTTGAATTTGACATAAGGAGGGGATGACTATGAAGGAGTATGGCCTTAAGTTTGTTAAACTATCAAGGTATGCTCTAGAGATGGTGAAAGATATGAGGACGAGAATGAGGATGTTTGTGTCTGGCTTGGCCAGACATGTGCAGAAAGAGTGTAAGGCTGCTTTGTTGATTCCTGGTATAGATATCTCCAGACTTATGATGTATACCCAGAAGATAGAGGAGGATAAGAAGAAAGATAGAGAAGAGTAGATGAGTAGAAGGGTGAAGTCAGCAGGATATGAGTCTAGCTCACAGATACAGACTAGGGGTGACAAGTCCTATTTTTAAAAGAGATCATCATATCCTACACCGTCTATTGTGAGTGCGCCCATGCAGCTAAACAGGTATGATCAAAAATATCATGGTCATCAGAATTTCAGGACCTCGAGCACTCAATCTCAGGACAGTATGACCCAAGGTACGAGGGGAAAGCCACCTTGCAGCAAGTGTGGTAAGCTTCATTTGGGTGAGTGTCAGGTTGGCAAGGATGTATGCTATGCATGTGGTCAGGCTGGTCACTTTAGTTTTAAGCGTCCAAAGAGGAGGAGAGGTAAGGGGAGCAGCAGAGCTAAGTCTTCCACAACACCTCCAACGGGTAACTAGTAGAGGGGTATTACTACGGGTATAGGAGGTAGGATGAACCACCTTTATGCTATGGGTAATCGACCGGATCAGGAGGCTGCACTAGATGTTGTCATGAGTTTGCTTCTAGTATTTACTTATGATTGCTATGCATTGGTTGATTCGGTTGCAACCTTGTCTTTTGTGACCCCTTATATGGCTAGTAAGTTTGGGGTCTTCCAGAGTGCTTGCATGAACCTTTTTCTGTTTCTACTCCTAATGGTGAGTCTATCTTAGTAGAGAGGGTTTACAGGGATTGTGTAGTGTCTATTTATCATAGATACACCTTAGCTAATTTGATAGAGCTGGAGATGGTTGATTTTGATATAATAATGGGCATGGATTGGCTTCACGCTTGTTATGCTTCTATCGACTGTAGAACCTGGATTGTTAAGTTCCAATTTCCTAATGAGCCTATCTTAGAGTGGAAAGGGAGTTTTGTTGCCCCTAGTAAGAGACTTAGAAAATTTGAGCTGGATTGTTAGGTTCCAATTTCCTAATGATCTTGTCTTATAGTGGAGAGAGAGTTTTGTTTCCCGTAAGGGCAAATTCATCTCTTATCTTAGAACTAGAAAGTTGATCTCCAAAGGTTGCATTTACCACCTTGTGAAAGTTAAGTCTGATGATGTTGAATCTGCTACTTTTAAGTCAGTCCCAATTGTAAATGAGTTTCCTAAGGTGTTCCTTGATGATCTTCTTAGAGTCCCTCCTGATAGGGAGATTGTCTTTGGGATCGATGTTCTTCCTGAGACCAAATCCATTTCAATTCCACCTTATATAATGGCCCCCGAAGAGGTAAAAGAATTGAAAGAGCAATTGAAAGACTTGTTAGAGAAAGTTTCATAAGGCCTAGTATCTTACCTTGGGGTGCTCCTATCCTATTTGTGAGTAAGAAATATGGGTCTTTGAGAATGTGTATAGATTACCGGCAGTTGAGTAACGTTACCATAAACAATAAGTACCCTCTTCCCAGAATAAATTATCTCTTTGACCAACTTCAGGGTGCTACTTGTTTCTCAAAGATAGACCTCAGATTGGGTTATCACCAGTTGAAGGTGAGGGAAAGTTACATCCCAAAGATAGCCTTTAGGACACATTATGGTCATTTTGAGTTCTTGGTCATGTCCTTCGGATTGACAAATGCACCTGCAGCTTTCATAGATCTGATGAATAGGGTATTCAGGCTGTATCTTGATATGTTCGTGATTATGTTTATCGATGACATTCTGGTATATTAGAGGGATGAGGAGGAGTATGCTAATCACCTTAGAGTGGTTTTGCAGGCACTCAAGGATATGAGTTGTATGCGAAATTCTCCACATGTGAGTTTTGGCTCAAGTCAGTGGCTTTCCTAGGCCATGTTATTTCGGAGATGGTATTCGGGTGGATACTTATAACATTAAGGCGGTTAAAAACTGGCCAAGACCAACTTCTCCAATAGAAATAAGAAGCTTCTTGGGTTTAGCAGGCTACTATTGCAGGTTTCTTGAAGGCCGACAAGTTCGTAAGCTAAGGAATAAAGAGATAGCCTCCGTTAAAGTCCTACTATTGCAGGTTTCTTGAAGGCTTCTCTTCTCTATCAGCCCTGTTGACTACAACACCAATGTTGACCTTGCCAGGCGGGGTGGGTGACTTCGTGATATATGTGATGCATCCAAAGTTGGACTGGGTTGTGTGCTTATGCAAAGAAGGAAGATGATAGCTTATGCTTCGAGACAACTTAAGATCCATAAGAAGAATTATTCGACTCATGATCTAGAGTTGGCAGCAGTGGTATTCGCACTTATGATCTGGCGTCACTATTTGTATGGAGTGCATGTAGACGTGTTCACTGACCACAAGAGTTTGCAATACGTGTTCAGTCAGAAAGAGCTCAACATGCGGTAGAAAAGGTGGCTAGAGCTGCTCAAAGATTATGATATGAGCATTCTCTACCACACAGATAAGGCTAACATTGTTGCTGATGCTCTTAGCAAGATATCCACGGGTAGCACTGCCTATGTGGAGAAAGGGAAGAGAGAATTAGCCAAGGAGGAGCATAGATTAGCTCGATTGGGAATGCAACTTGAGAAGAACAGCAAAGGTGGGGTCAATGTTCAGAATGGTTCCGCTTCATCCTTAGTGTTAAAAGTGAAAGAAAAGTAAGACCAAGACCTTGTCTTACTCCAATTGAAAGAGGTAATTCACAAGCAGAAGGTGATGGTTTTCTCCAATAGGGGAGATAGGGTATTAAGATATCAAGGGAGATTGTGCGTGCCCGATATTGATGGTGTTTGAGATATAATCATGGCCAAAGCTCATAGCATAAGATATTTCATCCATCCTGGTTCCACCAAGATGTACCACGACTTGAGGGAAATCTATTGGTGGAATGGGATGAAGAAAGACATTGTTGAGTTTATCTCTAAGTGTCTAAATTGCCAATAGGTTAAGGTTGAACATAAGAAATCGTGTGGATTAGCTTAGAATTTTAAAATTCTGGAATGGAAGTGGGAGACGATCAACATGGATTTCATCACAGGCTTATCCCGATCCCGAAAGCAGCATGATTCAATATGGGTGATCGTTGATAGGATGACGAAATCAGCCCACTTCTTGGCAGTCAAAATAACTTACACTGCTGAGGAGTATGCTCGACTGTATATTCGTGAGATTGTAAGGTTGTATGGGGTTCCCTTGTCCATCATCTCGAACAGAGGGGCTTAATTCACTTCCCACTTCTAGAGATCCTTTTAGAAAGGTTTGGGCACAAAAGTATATCTGAGCACAACTTTTTACCCTCAGACAGATGGACAGGCAGAGCGAATCATTCAGGCTTTAGAAGATATGCTGAGAGCATGTGTCATCAACTTTAAAGGAAATTGGGATGATCATCTACTGTTTATTGAGTTCGCATACAATAATAGCTACCATGCCAACATTTAGATGGCCCCTTATGAGGCATTATATGAGAGGCGATGTAGATCACCAATTAGCTGGTCCTAGGTCGGTAAAACTGAGTTGATTGGACCTAATCTCGTGTACTAGTCTATGGAGAAGGTGAAAGTCATCAAAGAAAGGTTGAAGACAGCCCAGAGTCGTTAGAAGTCAAATATGGATGTGAGAAGAAGAAATTTGGAATTTGAGGTGGATGATTGGGTGTACTTGAAGGTGTCAACCATGAAGGGTGTCATGAGATTTGGCAAGAAAGAAAAGTTGAGCCCCTGTTACATCGGACCATACTAGATCATAAGAAGAATTGGGAAGGTTGCTTATGAGCTACATTTGCCTTCCGAGCTAGATGGAGTTCACCGGTGTTTCATGGGTCTATGCTGAAGAAGTGTTTGGGGGATCCAGCCTTAGCAATTCCTGTGGAGAGTACGGGTGTGAAGGATAGCTTATCATACAAAGAAATTCCAGTCCAGATCCTTGACCGACAAGTTCGTAAGCTAAGGAATAAAGAGATAGCCTCCGTTAAAGTCCTATGGAGGAATCAATTTGTTGAGGAAGCTATGTTAGAAGTTGAGAAAGCAATGAAACTCAAATACCCGCATCTATTCATGCTAAATGATGATGATGTTGAAGGTAAATATTCTTATTCTTAACATTATTAAATGTCTCCTTTCATTGAGTTGATGCCTTTATCTTATTCTATTCCTAAGTCTAAGACAGAGATAGATAGGTGAGGTGATGGATAGTTGAGAGTTCGAGTGTTTCCGAGTGAGGAATGAGATGCGTTCTGGGGCTATTCGTGTTTCCCTTCGACCTTTACTCATCATTCGATGACGAATGATTCAAAGGGAGTGATGATGTAATGCCTCATAAAATTATCAAAATGCCCCTAAAATGCATTGTGCACATAACACATCTTCCAAAGTTTCGATGAAAAATTCGAGATTGAATTTGCGATTAGGGTAAAAAATCGAGTCAAAAAAATGATCTCGATCCAATTTAAAAGCAACCAGGTTGAATTATGAAATGGCACAATTGTGCAAAAACAGTAGCAAATTCATGCCCCTGCCGCGACACGCTAGGGGCGCAAAAATGCATTTAATTTTTTTTATTTTTCAATGGAGTATGAGAATTCGCGAAAAAGAGCAAAAATACACTAGTCCGCGACGTGGACCTGTGTATATTTTTTTTACAATTTTTCTTTTAAATACGGGAAGGGCATTTTGGTCCTTCTCAACCAATTTTAATACCTAAAAATGTGTTTTAAGGCCTATTTCGTACGAAAGAATTTCAAAACCCATGTTTTTCTAAGTCTAAATGTGAGTTATGAGAGGAAAAGAAGAAGAAGAGTTGAGAAATTCCAAGCTTGAGTTCGTGTCTTGTTGAGGGATAGCAAATTCATCATCCTAGGTATGTAAAAACTACCCAGAACAGGAAATTGTTCTTCTATGTGCCGCAATTTATAGACTAAGATGTAGAAAGTTAGCTGATATGTCTTGTATTTAAGTTTCTTGAAGTTATCTTTAAATCTTATATTTTATGTTAAATTGATGATCATCATGAAATAATGAAACTATTTACACGTATTATTATGTGATTATACATTTTTTTGTGTGAATTATCTGTTAAAGACTTAAATAATGTACTTAGGGTAATATCTAGAGCCTTGGTTGTTTGAATGTAATGATTGATGAAGTCTGAGTCTTGAGATGAGTGCTCTAATGGCTGAAATAGATATAAATTGATATACTTGGGATTTAACTGAGTTTTTGATAGAGGTGAGGGGAAGAATTCCTTTCTTGAGTTAATAGAATAATAGATAAGATGATGGATGCTTCCTTTGTCCCACAGAGGACTTGACAAACTTCCTTGGGATACCTGATAGACTCATCCTTGACCCCGGCGAGGTACTGGATGGATGTGGCAATGACATCTCTTCGTTGTATCACTACTAGCTCATAGGTGATGATTGTCGGTTATAGAAACTTCTAGATAGGTTCCTTGTTGATAGTACTCTGACATTGATGTGATTGTATGATGTCTTGATGAATAATGAGATGATAGAGTCCTGTCCTTTACTCTGAGTTGAGGATGAGTGATTGATGAACGATTATATCTTATATTGTTTACTTTAGCACATTTTACAAACAGTACATTCCACGTACTAACGCCCCTTTGGTGCTGCATCATTTTATGATGCAGATTCTATAGACAGAGGACTTCAGCAGCCCAATCGTTGAGGTTCAGAGCTCAGTATTTCAGACCGTGGTGAGTCTTCCCCTGCCTTCGGAGAATGATTATTTTATTGACTTTATTTCAGTATTTCTCTTTTGATTGTGGCAGTTATGGCCTGTCATGGTACCTTCCTAGATGTTAATCATAGAGGCTTCGTAGACATAGACAGTTGATGGATAGTGTCAGGATTATTTATTTCCCGTTTCCTTTCTTTTGAGATACTTCTTCATATTATCTTGTGATAGCGCACTGATAGTTATTTTTCTATTTAATCTTCCGCATATGAATAGATTGAACGAATGCAATGAGACTGGGTGATCCGCTTGGGGGTTAGTGATAGTCTCCGAGTGCCAGTCACGTCTAGGGTACTCTCTCGGAGCATAACAAGGTAAAAGAAATGAGTCAAACTCATGTTACCCTTTTAAAAGTGGGCACTTAAATGGATCAAATGGTAAAAGAGGTTCGCTCATAAAAGAAAAAAAAGTGGTGTTGCCTTTTTTTAAGTGTCGGTGATTGGATAGAGACGAATGAGGTAAGGAAAAAATAAAATTTATTTTGAATTTAGAAATTAAAAACTAGGAGTCAAGTTGGGGGGGGGGGGATTTAAGAATTTATTTTTAAATTTTTTTTTTGTGTGGGTGGGGGGCACAATTGGGGGTTTGGGGAATAAAAAAGTTTTGAAATTTTTTTTTTAATTCTTTTGAGGGAGTGGATTGGCAGGGAATTGAGGGCTGGGTTGGGGGCGGGGGTAATAATTAAAAAACAAAATTTAAGAAAAACTTTTTTTTTTGTAATGGAGGTTGGGGTGGGAGTGAGGAGTAGGTTAAAGAATTTGTATTTAAAACTTTTAACGTGATCTCTACTATGATATATGTATTTATATTTATCCATTGGGTAATTCGCTTTTATCTATTTGAAATATGACTTGAGTCGAGTCGAGTCGAGTCAAGTATAGTATTTATCTAATTTTATTTAACTTTTTTTTATCGATCCATATTCGAGTTGATACGCTCATTTACCACTCCTACTCTTGAGTAAGCAAAAAATATATATTAAAAAAAGCCTTTAATAGCAAAATGTCTCCTGCTAGACCAAAGCTTAGTGTCAATATGGAAATCATGATCATTACAAATGCGAGCGTCCTATACTTAAAAGAGAAAAGAGAAAAGCGAAAATTGATAACTCAACAAATATTATGACAATGACTATGTAGAAAAAGTCTTTACATGTTATGTCTTCCTTTTACACCAAGAAATCAATTTCATTAAATTTATAATTATTCGAGCACAACAGAGATCACAAAAAATTTAACTAGCGAGACTTTATATTTTAGAATTAAAATTTCTAAAATATATAAAATAATCTTATAATAATAAATTATGAATTATTCAGTAAAAAATTTCTTTTAGACTTTCGCTCCTTATTTCATGTAGTCAAAAATAAATTCACCTATATGATTTATATATGAAACTTTATAAGCTTTCATAAAAAATGTATGATTAATCTCAACACCAAAACATGAATTTTAGCAACTAATTAACTATTACTTCGCAAATGTAAATTGTTATTATCCAAATTATTAGACATATTTACCACAAATAAATTTTACTTTTTAATAAATCAAAATAATAAATAATACATAATAACTAATAATTGTATAAAACATGTAAGATTATACATACATCAAATGAATTAGAGAATTTATTTTACTACGCCTGTGTACTATACTTATCTCTACAATAGGTTTATTTAGTCTATACAAATGTAATAATAAGTCGAATTATATCATTTTTAAAATTAAATAAATCATATTCAGTCTTGTATTACAATCACATCGATAACTTTGTCCAATTTTCATATCAAATTATGAACATAAACCTTATACTTATTTGAATTGATAATCTAATTTATCATATATAAGTTAAATTCTATACATGAAGTCATCTATAAAGAACACACAAATGAATATATGATTTATTAAATTTTTTATTAAAATTGGGTAAATTAATATTCCATAATAATTGATTAATAATATATAACTAATGATTAACAGTATATGTTCTAACTTTCTTCAATTCGAACTTCTAATCATGATAATTATTATATATATTAGAATAAACCATGTCTAAACGTATGATTAATGATATACATATCTGAAACATTGAGATTTGAGATCATGCTATGTGTTAGGTTCTAATCATGGTGTCCTCCGTTAATAGATTTTTTTTTAATATAAAGTAGATATAAGCGACAAAAATGTGGATTGGTCAGATTTCTCGTTCTATGCACTTGGCAACCACATAACAGAGACACGGGAGCAACACATGACTGGATCTGGTGCAAAAGATTTGTAGTCAGAAGGAACAAGGGGCTCTTCCTTCTCTCACCGTAATAATCCGGTTGATCAATTTTATTGCACTAAGCGCTTCTACTCTATCAAGGGATCAGGTCCCTCAATCTATAAATGAGGAAAGACAAAAGTAAAAACATAGCAAAATTAGAGTGGCAATTCTCCTCGCTCAAGGGAGGTAAAATAACTATCTGATCCACAGGATTTCAGCCAAAATTTTACTAATCTTTAAAGAGTAAAATGATTGTAACCCCTTGCAATCTTGAGAATTGATCCACAAGTCCCATTTCCCCTTACAACCAAGTGAAGCCCACCAACTTCTAGCTACCCCAAGCTGAGAACACGAGTAAGAATCCTAGAAAATGAAACTTCAAATCAACAGCCCCAGAATCCTTTATAGAATAGGATCTGATTCACATTTAGAGCAGGGAAACATGACTAAAGAAAACTAGAAAAGAATAGTTCAAACTTCAACCCCATGACTGTTTTTTTAGTGCATTTCCAGTATGAAAAAGATGATATTTCGATTGTGAGTGTGTTGGAGTGGATGATTCTTTCTCTTATTGATTCACAATATATATCGAGCCCATTAATGAGGAATAACAAATGGTTGGGGACCACTCGCCCATACATACCATTTGGCCCAATATCATTGGCTATCAAAACTGCCACTCTATCTGCACTCGAGCACTCCTAGAATTAGTTATTTGCAGACTTATGTTACTGTCAATGAGATTTTGCAAGATATCACACTTACTCCTGAGATGGGATTAGATTTCATCTAAGAGTTTGTCAATTCATCAAAAGTACATCATTATAACAAATTTCCCTTTTTTGATGATGACAAATATTGTAATACTACCATTTATCAGCAAATAAAATAATACATAGATTAGAGTGCAATGTAGTCATTTAAGCGTGATCACTTTCCCCCTTTCACCTTGCCTCAATTCCTTTCACTTCGCCTCAATTCCCCCTATCACCTTGCCAGAAGATCATATTTCTCTTTCATCCTGTGATCAAACTTCCCTTTCTCTCAATATATTCCCCTTTTTGACATCATCAAAAAAAAGTACAGTAAACCCAGTATAAGTGAAACACAGTTAATCGTAAACTCATGGCACAATACGTCCACATAACACAATAAAATCAGTAGTAAAGAAGGGGAAAAGAGATAGATAATCTAAGATGACATTCATTTCACAAAATAAGAGAACATTCATATACAACCAAAATAAAAGGCAACAAAGTGATACAATTGCCACAAAATATGAAAGGATGGAGGACAATGATGAAAGGGAAGGAGGAGGTCGGGATTGAATGTTTTGAAGGACTAAGGATAATCTTGCATCTGCTTCCTCATAACTCTTCAACAGTTTGTCTTTAAGCTCCCCTCCACTTTGGTAGTGAGTTGAGCATACTGCATCCTAAGTTGTTCAACCTCTTTTGAACCAGGTCCCTCATCAGTTTGACCAACTGAGCTTTTAGCTGAGCAATCTCAGCATACTTCTTGGTAACCAGCAACGTCAATGCCTCAATTTCATATCTCAGTTGTGCCTGGCTGTCAAGTAATCTAGAGACCTGTGACTTGCCCTTTCTCTTATCCCAACTCTCAACACATTCACACTTAATCAGGGTGTTGAGAGACATAACTTGCTTCATGGTCTCTTTAGTTTCTTTCCCAAGTTCAATTCCTATCTCCTTGAACACTCTGCCTAGTAGGTACTCGTAACCCATTCTATGTGGTCTCTTTAGTTTCTTTCCCAAGTTCAATTTCTATCTCCTTGAACACTCTGCCTAGTAGGTACTCGTAACCCATTATATGTTTTTCATCTATCTTTGACAAGCGTTCCATCAAATAGAGATCAGGTCATGTGGCAACAATCCTTTTCTCTGAACTAGGTAACAAATTCTTATTAACAAATTCAAAGTAAACCTAATACATACCCTTAAGAAATTTCCTAGGTACATTGGTCTTGTTCAAATCTGTTACTTTGCCAATTTCTGCAAGAAAAACACTTAAGAGCTTGCTATCTAACCATTGATTTAAGTCCTTTTACACATACCTTCAAAAGACCTCCCAACCACTCTTCATCAAGATAGAACTTCCAACCATTCACACATGAAATCATATTCATGTCACCAATGATTTCCATGTTGACATAAAACTCCCACACTTACTTTTCATACAAAGCAGGAACAGGCCAATCAAATAAATGACTCCAACCCTGTATTTCCACATCATCAACAAGCTCTCTCAAACCAGACTCATCTGCATACTCTGGATCAAAAATTCCACCAGGCAAGACTTTTTGAGTCTTCAAAATCTCTTCATGCACCTCTTTTGTCAACTCCTTGTCAAGTTTGGGACAAGGTCCCTCATTTTGATCATCTTCAAACTTAGACTCCGACTTTGACACTAAGTGTCTTTGTGCCCTTTCCTTTACTATCCTCTGCTTAGTATCCTTACCTTTTTGAGTCCTTTTCTTTTCAACCTCATCCTTTTCCTTGTCACTATAGTTTTCTTCTTCAAAAGTGATATCCACCACATCGCTTTCAGGTATCTCAATCTTCATAACCAACCTCTTTCTCTTCCTTTTGTTTCTTAAAGTTTGAGACTTATTAGCTTCCATTGCAACACTTAACAATTTTTGTTATGGCCCTCTGGTCATTCGAGGATCAGGTATAGTCTACATTTCCTTTGTAATCTTTTCTTTTCCTTTCTTAGACTTTCTTTGTAACATTACTAGAGGCACATCATCATCATCTTCTCTATCCTGTTCACTACCCCTCACTTCAAAAATAACAATTGGAACAGATGACTCATCATCTATACTATGAGTACCCTCTACATTTTCCTTCAATCCAATCACAACATCAGGAACTTCAACATTTTCAGTCACCACATTTTCCACCCTAACCTCCTGAACCACATTCTCAACCACCACATTTGCTTCATTTTCCCCCTCAACACCACTATCTACACCAATATGCAGTGACGTCTCTACATTTACTTCGGTACTATCCCTAACATCTATATTATTATTGCTACTCACACCCTCATCCTCAATTATTTTTTTACAATTTTTTTTTTTAATTTTTAATTTTTTTTAAAGTTTGTTTTGGAGTTATAAAGAAATATAATATTTTGCTTTGGACAAAATATGTGAAAAATTTAATTAAAAAACTAACTAGCAGTTTTTCTGTAGTTTTTTTTTTTTTTTAAAAAAAACTTAGGGCCATGAAGAAGGTATATTTTTTGGATTTAATAAATTATGGGATTTTTTTTTTTAAAAAAAAAGTCTATTAAAAAATCTAAAGGTTGTAACATATTTTGAAATTTAAAAAAAAAATCTGCACATGCTTGTATTTTATTTAGACAAAATAGTTAACTTTTTAAGGATCAAAGCGATTTATTAAAACTGATTTAGCTTTCTTTATTTTTTTATTTGATCAAATTTGAATAGTTTTCATTATTTTTTATTATAACATTAAAAAAATAAAAACTTACACTCTGGATAAATTGCAAACTTACTTTTTCATTAACTTTATATATTTTTAAAAAGTTCTCTTTTTTTAGAAAGTTAAATCGGTTAATTATTTTAATAAATCACTTTGATCAGTTCTTAAAAATCACTTTAATCCTCGAAGAGATACATTATTTCAGTTTGGATAAATAATGGAAAAAAATCTACTAGAGATGGGGATTTATTTTATTCCATAAGAAAATGAAACATAATAAATATTTACCAAAAAAAAGGAAAAAAAGAGGTTTATTAGTTTCAAGGATATAAGTGAACTAAAAAGGTTAATGAAGGACATTTTTGAACCTAAAGGTGGATGATAAGAGCATTTTCGGCTCAATAGGTTGATGGAGAACATTTTTGTACAATTTTTAATAGTTCAAGGATATTTTAGGCTCTTTTTCGTGTTATAAATATCAAGAGAAGCTCCATATACATTTGAAGAAGTGAACTTCATTCAAATGACTTCTTCAAATGTCGCAAATATACCAAATTAGATATAGTTGTTCATTACAAGGTAAGTGAGAAGAATGTATATATAGGAGAGCAAAATAAGCAGCAAAATCTTGGAATTTATTAGATGATGATTGATAAACTACTAACAAGATTCATGTGAACTGTGATCATGATTTATCAACAGTAGCTTGAGTGAAAAACAATAATAATGATTGTTAATTAACGGCCCAACATTTCCAAATAAAAAACATTAGTTACTCCACTATGCACACTGTATTCGTATGTTAAAGAATAAAACCTCATTATTAATTAACGATTGAAACGATATATGCTAAAGATTCCTCTAGCTACATCACTCTAAGGACAATAAACAACTAATTATTATCAATTAGCAAGAGATTTGTGGGTCAAGTAGAAAGTGAGACATGATCCCTGCATTATCTTTAAACTTATAAAATAATTGTGATTTTGGATCATGATAAGAGATTTGATTCTTCAGTAGCAACACAATCTAATCATTGCAGGATTTGCATGTAACAGTAATTAACTGTCCTATTTCTACTTGTCTCCTAGCAGTCACCCAATTCTTTTTTTTTACTCAACATGTCCTTAATTTGTTGGTCATAAATGGTTTTCAGTTTTGTATGTTGGAAAACTTCAAGAGCCTGTTTGGAAGGATATTCTGATAACTGGATTTGATAGAATTGGGTGTAATTACACAGTCTGACTTATTTGGTTGAACAAATAATTACATGATCAGCAGGTAATTGAGTATAATTGACTGAGTGTAATTACACTATTCAATTCACAGGGGGAGGCTGTGAATTGCAGGTATGATGTAATTACATATTGGTTACTTTTTAATTTCTTTCTTTTATTTTTATTTTTATATTTTCATTTTAAATTATTTTTATTTTTATTATTCTATTTTTTTCTAAACCTCTATTTTATTTTATAATATTTATTTTCATTTCTTTCTTATTATCAATCTTTGTCATATGATTTCATACAACTTTTCACATTTTTTTGTTTATTTATTCTATATTTTATTTTATTTTTCACTAGCACGATTTTATTAGCATTCTAATTTTTAAATTGTAGTATTGACTTGATATTTCACATTACAAGATATTTATTTTTTTAAATTATATTAGATAGATTATTTTTTCATCAAATATTTTAATAATTTTACTATGACATTATATTTATAATATTTAATATTTTTTCATACACACATTTCATGATGATCGCATAAAACTTATATTTTTAGATTTTATAATTAATTTATTTAATATACTAATTTAAAAATTTAAAAATGAATTTTTTATAATATTAATTAAGAATATATATTTACTAATTAATATATTTTTAAATACAATATATATCTTAAATATCTAATTTAATATTATTTATAAATACCTATATTGGTCTAATATAATTTTTTTAAGTTTAAATAACTAACTTTTATTTTTAAAATTTAATATAACCTTGTAATTGAAACTCCCCAAAAATGTGCTTCGGAAATACCCATAATCGTAATTTTCATATATCTTAAAATCCGTGCGTGATATCAAAAATTCGACTTCATATTCTTGATCAGGGGGCAAAATTGAGTGAGAGATGGGTATAACCTGGATTCTAGATGTAACACCCCATAAAATTACCAAAACACCCCCAAAACGTAACCGTGCGCATAATGCGTCTTCCAAAGCTCCGATTGGAAATTCAAGGTTGGATTTACAATCAGCATAAAAATTGAATGAAAAAATAGTCTCGACCTGATTTTAGAGCAATCGGGTCGAAAAATAATTTTCACAAGTTTAATAAAAAAAAGCGAGGGTGCACGACAGGGCCGCGATGCAGATCCATTTTAGAGCAACGAGGTGAAAAATAATTTTCGCAAGTTTAACAGAAAAATAATTTTCGCAAGTTTAACACAACGCAGACCCACACTTATGTCTTTTTCCTCATTTTTGATGGAGGTTGAAATTCTCAAAAATACACTAGTGCGTGATGGGTCCGCGTCGCGGACTAGTGCAATTTTGGTGATGATTTTTCTTTTAATTTCGGGAAGGGTAATTTAGGTATTCCCAACCCATTTTAGGTCCCAAAACATGTTTTAAAACCTTTTAATCATACGAAAGGTTTCAAAAACCCATTATTTCATAAGCCTAAACGTAGATTCTGAGAAAAGAAAAAGAGATAGCTTGAGGGTTTCAAGTCGAGGTTCAAGTTCATTTGAGAAAACTAAGGAATTCTTCAATCTCAGGTATGTAAAGGCTACCTAAAACATGATATTGTTCTCCCATGTGCCCCTTGATTTGGTCTAGGTTGAATAGTGATAGTTGATGGGTCTTGTGTTACAATTATTAAATATTATCTTGAAGATTACCCTTTAGTTTCTATGTATGTTCATAAATTAATGACCATCATACTTTGAAATAACTGTTTACATGTATTATCGCATGATTATGTATTTACCCTACATGAATTCCCTATTAAAGACTTCAAGAATGAACTTAGGGGTAATGACTAGAGCCTTGACTGTCTGAATGTATTGATTGTTGTGGTCTGAGTCTTGGAATGAGTTTGTTGATGGCTGAAGTTGGTGGAATTAGAGTCCTTAAGAGTTTAAATGAGCTTGCGATAGAGTTTGGAAGGATAATTCTATTCCTTGAGTTGATAGAAGGTACGATGAGATGAGATCCTTGTCTAAGGGAAGTTGGTTGTATAACCATCCTGATGTTGATAGACTTATGAGCATGTCGAGTCCTAGGAGGAGTATTAACACTCAAATGGGTAAGAGTGAATCCCACTCGCACTCATAAACTCCAGCGTAGGAGAGGATTGGACCATGAAAACAGATGTTTCCTTTATCCCGGAGAGGACTTGATAGACTTGAAAGATGGAATCTCTCTCTCTCTCTCTCTCTCTCTCTCTCTCTCTCTCTCTCTCTCTATTCAGTGGTTTTATTTTGTGACTCAAGACTTGCCTTGTATATTATTTTGATTTTGTATATGTAAATGGGGTTGTATTATGGTTAGAGTATTGTGTCGTGTCTATAATAGTTTTGCACAGCCTCCAAATCCTGGGAGAGAGGATTTTACAATTGTTATGTTATGTATGCCTAGTGTTAGCGTGATCTTATGTTAGCTGATTGTTACACTGTTCTGTTATGCCTGTTACTAGCTATTCTGGAATAGGGTTAGGCTTGTCTATCGAGGGTAAGATAGATGTCATCATGACTTATAGAGTCGGATTGTGACAAGTTGATATCAGAGCTCTAGGTTCGCTAGTCTTACTTGTACAGGGTTATCGTCTAGTATAAGTACTGTAGATGGGTGGGGAGATGTTCGTGACTTATCTTCGGGAGGCTACAAGATGTATTAGGAATCTTCTCTTGATTGTATCACTTTTTCCAATCATGTTTTGATCTTCTGAATCTTATTTAGCTTATTATTTTGTAGTTATGGCTTGTAGAGGATGACCTTTAAGTAGAGACGGGGATGCAACACCGGCTCCGAACAGGCATCCTTCTGTAAAATATGTTGAGGAGTGCCTGGACCCTTCTATTCCCCTATAGCAGGAGCGACCCACAATAGTACCGCTCCGACTGCCCCTATTATCACCCCTTCAGTTCAGGGGGCCTTCTCGCAGCTACTTGTAGCTCTAGAGGGTGCACAGCCAGCACCAACCTTAGTGCTACCCGCATAGCCCGTGTAGTGTCCAACTCCTGCTCCAATGGAATAGGTAGCCCTTACCACCTAGCCAGATATTATATAGGGCATCAGAACTTACGATGATCGATGGGTGATTAGTTACTTTCTCAGATTGGGGCCTTCAAGATTTTCAAGAGCAATAGGGGATGATGCCTATGAGTTCATATTGACCTGTCAGGAGAGGCTACAAACCTTGGAATTATTAGAGACCAGAGGTGCAGATTTTATCGCATATCAGCTAGATGGAGATCAATAGTGGTGGCGTGCAGATTTGGGTACTATACCAGCAAGATCTCTACCACTTTGTGGATCGAGTTTTCTAATGTGTTCTTATCTAGATTTGTCCCTTAGAGTCTCAGATACTAGCTCCATAACCAGTTCTCTAGGCTGGAGCAGAGACCAATGACTATATTATGAGTATTAGGCTAATTTCATAAGCTCTCTAGGTATGCTACTACTATTTTGCCCACAACAGAGGAGCGAATCATATGTTTCATGATTAGATGTCTACGGACTCAATTGTGGATATAGACATAGTCACTGGTGATAACAAGTTAATCCTTTCTAGATAATATACACCACACTTGTACCATTGAGCAGTTAGATTGTGAGGCCCAAGAGGGCAGCGATATGAGGGCTTTTCGTGAGGGAAGTTTTAGCAGAAGATGGTCCAGATTTATGAGATAGTATGATAGGCCCCAATTGAGGTTTCAACAAGGTCAATCTAGTTAGTCCATTCAGGCTTCACTACAGGCTTCTGAGAGCAGTCGTCAGTCCTACAATGCTTCTGGTTAGAGTGGTTCTTCTCATCCTAGGAGGAGAAGAAGGTCAAGGGACAAGGACACAACGGTTCTGGAGCAAACTAGGTCTTCTCAGGTGGCTAGTGAAAGGTCAAGAGTCTCCGATATAGATACTACTGGTCATAGTATAGACATAGTGATGATCGAGTTTCATCAGGGTACTATGAGTGTAGAGCATTAGATTATTGATCTCGATGGTTTCCTATGCAGAGAGCAAGATAATCAGTTCTTAGACAAGTCCACTAGTTCTTCTGTCGCCATTTGGTGGCTGAGATAGAGATCAGGGCTATAGAAGTGACCAGCGAGGCCCAAGAGATAATCAGTAGGGTTCCAGAGGCGACACACCAAATAGTAGAGGCTATCTAGGGGAAGACATCAAGCTCCGTTTTATGCCAGGTTAGAGGCCGAGGCATCTGACGATGTTATCACTGGTATGATTATCTTTTGTTAGCAGCCAGCATCAGCTTTATTTGAACCTAGGTCTACTAAGTCAGTTCTACTTCATGTCTTAACTACAATAGGGGATGATTAGTCAGTTCTACATCATGTCTTAACTACAATAGGGGATAATTAGTTAGTTCTACTTCATGTCTTAACTACAATAGGGGATTCTGTAGTAGTGAATCGAGTATGCAGGTTATGTACCGTGATGATTCAGGGGAAAGATACCCCGGGTGGACCTATTGTTGCTTAATATGCTTGATTTTGATATTATTTTGGGCATGGACTGGTTAGTGCCTTATCAAGCAATTCTAGATTATTATGCTAAGATCGTGACTTTGGTTAAGCGTAGTATGCCTTTAGTGGTATGGCAGGACACTATTAGCCACACACAAGTCGGGTTTATCTCTTATGTTCGAGCCCAGAGGTTGATTTCTACTAGATGCTTAGCATATTTGGCCCATGTGATATTTCAACTAAGGCCCATTTTGTTGATTTGGTTCCAATGGTTATGAGTTTCTAGATGTGTTCCTACAGATATACCCAGATTACCACTTATGCATGATCTTGACTTTGCCATTGATTTGGAGTTGAGCACTAAGCCCAGCTCTATTCCTCTATATTGGATGGCCCCAATTGACCTCAAAGAGCTCCATGTTTAGTTATAAGGTCTTCGGGATTAGGGATTTACTCGGGCAAGTGTGTCTCTATGGATGTCCATGTTTTGTTTGTTAAAACGAAGGATGGGACCCTACGTATGTGCATTGATCGCAGGCAGCTGAATAAGGAACCATTACCCTTTATCATCCATTAATGATCTATTTGATCGGTTACAGTGGGTGCAGTGTTTTCTATGATCAATTTGAGGTTGTGCTACCATCAGTTGAGGATTAAGGTCGCAGATATTCGTAAGACTGCCTTCCACATATGTTGCGACCATTATGGGTTCTTGGTTATGTCAGTTGGGTTGATTAATGCTCCCGCAGCCTTCATGGATTTGATGACGCGTGTATTTAGGTCGTATCTGGACTCTTTTGTGATAGTTTTTATTGATGATATCTTGATATATTTCAGGAGTCATAAGCAACATGCACAACACTTGAGGATCGTACTCTAGACACTAAGGAATCATCGATTGTATGCCAAATTCTCTAAATGTGAGTTCTGGATAGAGTTCATCTAGTTTTGGAGAACTTAGCATCCAAGGATGTTATTATAGTGGATCCAGCAAAGATTAAGGCTATCTGCGATTAGGCTAGGCCCACTTCTATTACTGAGGTTCAGAGTTTCATTTGCTTAGTCAGGTAATATAGATGTTTCGTCAAGGGATTCTCCATTATTACTATATCATTGACCCAATTAACTCGCTAAGGTGTTTCGCTTGTGTGGTCTGAGGAGTATGAGTCTAGCTTCCAAAGTCTTAAGGACTTATTGACTACGACTCCTATTCTGACACTTCCAATTAAGGTCAAGTACAAAATCAATTTGTTCCAAGCTTATAACCAATTCTCTAACCTATAAGTGAAACTTCAACAATAATATCACCAATGTATACTATGATCAGGCAAAACAGGATCCACAATCCACATTCTCATATCACAAGAGATCCTCAATTCCAAATCACAAGTCAATCGTCATCAATGTCTAATCTTCACTTTCGCACCATAAGGAAATTTCACAATATAATCAATTCTCACAAGTTACCAAGTTTAACTTAGCCAACAAATAAAGAAAATATAGTGTTCAAGTAAGCTTAACAAGGTTTAAGAATCCACTTGCCTTAGTCAATAGCCAACTTAGGCAAAAATCAGAGCTTTTCCCCTTGAATTCATGCTTGAAAAGTCATAATTAGTCAAATATAGATTCAGAATCTCAATACGAAGCTAATGACACTAAAATCAAGTAATTCGGGTGAAAAAGGCAAAATGGTCCAAAAATCTCATACCAAAAAAGGTTCTCGAAATCTGAAAATTTTGACATGAAAATGTTCCCCAAGTAATAAAAAATCTAATGGTGAAAACCTTTTCAAAAAAGGAGTTAAAATGAACTCACAATCACCATTTTTCTATCAAAATCAATGTCTAAGAAAAAAATTCCAATTTCTCTAATTAACAATTTTCATGTTAAAATTACAAATTAATCAACGGGGATTGAAGATATAAGTTAGAAACACATTACCCAAAGCCTTGTCTTGAAAATTCTCGAAAATCTCCACCAAACCGAGCTTAGAAATGTTCAAAATAGTGGAAAATAATGAAACTCAACATTTTTAAAATTAAACACTATTTCAGGTGATTTGTACTCCACGAATGCGTATAGGTATCTGCAAATGCAGATAGGTATCGTGAACACAGAGCTCAACAGCACTAATACCTCCGCGAACGTGGAGGTTTGCCTACAAACACAGAGCTTACAAAAATAGGCCTCCGCAAACGCAATGGCCTATGCCACAAATGCGGAGGTCTTTTCCTCATGCACTAGATTCCAAAAAAAATCAACCATACCAAAAACTCAAAACAGATCTCCAACACACAAACTAGATAAGCAACTCTACCAAAAAAATGACATTCCAAACTCAATGGAATTATCAGAATATGATTTCGAGGTCTCCTTGACTCAGAACCCGATAAAGCTCATTAAACTGATCAAAAACTCAAATACCCAAAATGACCTCGAAAACTCAAAAATTACAACGAGATCATTTCTAGCATTGCTTTCACCATCTGGAGCCACTAGAACTATCAAAATTTTGATTTGAGCTTTTGAACTCCGAATGTTAACCAAACTTAAACTATGATCCAAATTCAATTGAAAATGCAACTTTGGGTCCAAAATTTCATTTTAACCCTAAATTTAGTCTTGTCAATTTTCCTAAACCAGATTCCACCTTTCAGAGCTAATGGAATCGACGAAATCACATTTTGACACCTAACACTCAAGATGACCTCATAATTCAAAATTTCATACTTTAAATCTTTAAAAGCTCTTTCTTTAGCAAAATGTCAACTTTTCACAAGGTTTTTGAAATTCAACGAACTCATCCAAAAATAATGCAAGACAAATTTTCAGAAGGAAAAACTGGCAATTTAGCTGTAAATACAAAAAATGACCTTTAGGGTCATTATACATACTAATGATGCAAACCTAGAAATAGATGAAATAAAAGACTACACATGAGACTGTATGGAGAATATTTGTTTTTTCTATTAGTGAAATGAGTCCAAGTTATATCATCTTCAACTACATTTTGATAGACAATAATTTATCTCATTCAAAAAGACAGACAATATCAATAAAATTGTAAGTAATTCAGGATTAAAAAATAATGTTGACTGAATTTTTTCATGAATAAGATAAACAAAGAGGCTTTGAACCTAAATTTACTATATCGTGAATTTTCAGAACACTTTGTATGGTCAACAATAGATAAAATGTGGACACATCTTAAAAGAGGTGATGTTATTGGTCATGCAGTGACATGTCATCCAACTGAGGGAGAAAGATACTATCTTAGATTGCTTTAATGAACATAAGAGGGCCAAAACTCTACCAAGATCTACGAACTATAAATGGAGTATAATATAATTCATTTAGAGAAGCTGCTAAAAAAGAGGACTATTATTTTGTGATAATCTTTGATAGAATGCATGTTTGAAGCTACAAGTTATGAAATGTCATCCAATTTAAGTTAATTATTTGCTATGTTATTGATTTATTGCTATCCAACAAATCCTAGAGCATTATGGAAAAAGTTTGATCTGGAGATTTTTAAAAAAACAATTGAACATAAATACAAGTGAAATAGAGTTTTAAGTTGTATTAATGATATTCTACGTTTAATGGGCCATGACATTAATGGATTTGAACTAATTCTAGATTTCATCAAACCATCATCAGTAGCAAGAGAAGATAAAGATGTTCAATATGAAAGAAACATTTTAGTTAGTAAGGAAGATTTATTATTAAAAGATAAAATTAAGTATCGAATAGAAAAAGGCTTATATCATCATTCTATTATTATTAAAAATAAAAAAATGCTCTCTACTGAAAACCCAAACCCTAATGCCACCGACTTCTTACGTTTGCCTACATAATGCTCATGGCTGCTTCGGCCAGTGGCCAACCTTCACTTGAAGGGGGGCCACTTGTTTCATACTTTAATCTACTGAAACAACCAAAGGAACCATCCCGAAAAGTCCCAATAAAGCTCCTATCATATCTACATGGAGAACCGCAAGTAATATGGGAGCAGGAGGAAGTTGAACAAATTATTGTGAATGAGAATTTGGAATATGCTGTCATAGGAAAATTCTCCTATGGTTGGCCTGACATACAAGAGTTAAGGAGATTGATTCCTAAGTAGTCCGAAATGAAAGGAGAGTGCAAAATAGATTTGCTTTCTAATAGACATATTCTGATCAGGACCTCATTAATAAAAGATTACATTTATTTGCTATCTAAGCCTACTTTTTACATTTCTCAGAAGAATAGATCTTTTCCCATGAGAACTTTCAAGTGGGATCCGATGATTAAGGCAGAAGAGGAGACGACGGCAGTGGCCTGGATTTCTTTCCTATCATTGCCACCAAATTGTTTTGGTAAGGAGACCATCTTTTCCCTAGCCATGGCAGTGGGGAAGCCATTACAAGCGGACATGGAAACAAGAACTAAACTAGACCTAGCTGTGTTAAGGTGAAAGTGGAAGTGGAGTTGCTAAGTGAATTTCCACAAAATCTACTGGTGAGATCTTGAAAAAGTGGATCAACATCAAGTATGACTATATCCTAAAATATTACACCACTTGCAAGATTCAAGGATACAATGAGGAGCAATGTTATGTCCTACACCCTGAGCTATACCCTGATAAGAACGATAAAAATACAGAGAAGGAAATGGCAAGGAAGCAAAGATTGACAATGCTAAGGAGGAACAGGCAATACCAAATGGGGCAGAGAAGCGGAGAATGGGGACCAGTAGGCCATTAAGCAGAAAAAAAAATGGGGAAGAGGAAGGAAGCCGGAGATAAAATCACATGGAATCATATAGGCCTCTTTACAAGGAATATATTTGGAGTTTTACAGCTAGAAACACAAAAGAAAGAAGGGGAGAAAGGGGATTAAGAGACAGATAAAGAAACACACACTAGTGAGTCACATAACGGAGAGAAATCTCAACAAAAAGAAGATAACAATAGTACCACAACAAAGGAAAAAAGGGGGTGCAACAAAGAGAAGAGAAAGATGATGAGGTCAACAACTCAACTATTAGAGGAAACCAGTCATTGACAGATCAGATTCATAGCACAGAAAACAACAAAGAAAAAGTTGTTATATATAAAGGGCAAGAAACAGATCAAAGTGGGAACAAAACAATCAAGGGAGTAATCATAGACATTTTTTGAGAAAGCTCTAATGGTGGTATACCAGGCAAAGAAAAGGCACCAGTGGAGAAAGGTTCTTCAATGGTGGAAGGAGCAAAAGATGATGCAAATCCCAGTCTAGAATAGATAAGTGAAGAAGAAGGGGAAAGGATTGCACACTATGAAGAGTCAGAGAAAATAGAGAACAATATTCAGTAAGTTAGTAAAGAAGGAGATTTATCTCCAAGACAAACTAACTGCTTGAAAACAGAATCCAAAAAGGGCGGAAAATGTGCCCCTACAGGTGAAAACAAGGAGTAGTAGACAAAACATCCAGTGATCAATGAGAGAAACTACTTTTCTAGAACATTAGATCCATTAATACTCACAAGTCCTTTGAAAGATTAATGGATCTAAACATAAGAAACTATTATGCTTTCATAGCACTAATGGAACATTTTCAAGAGCCTAGTCAAATAGAAGAGTATAGGAGAAAGTTAGGTTTCAACAATTTTGCATCCAACTGCTCCGGCAAAATCTGGTATTTTTTTAGAGAAGAATAGGTGGTAACTGTTACGCTAGAACTATTCAACAGGTAACTGTTAAGTTTTGCTACAAGCACTTCTTGATCTCCTCAGTATATGCTAGATGTAATGAGATCGAAAGGTTAGAGTGATGGGAAGACATTACAAGCATTGCTGAGGATAATGAGATGCCTTGGGTTATAGGTAGTGACTTTTAATGTTATACTAAATGAAAGGAGAAATTGGGTGGCCTTCCTTTTGAACAAAATTCATTAACAATTGTGTCCTTTCGGAGGTTAGATTTACTGGGAGTAAGTTTACATGATGGAATGGGAGAATTAAGGAAGATTGCATTTTTAAGAGGCTAGATAGAATTTTAGTGAATAATGCGTTTTAGGAAATTTTCCCCGACTCTGAGATATAACATCTTATTAGACAGGGATCAAACCATGCCCTATTGCAGCTGTGTTGTGACACTGATAGTGCTAATTTTGTGAAGCCTTTTCGCTTCCTAAACTTCTAGACAAAACATAAGAAGTTTAAGGATGTGGTGAGGCAGAATTGGGTGCTTAATTTAAGGGGTAATCCTTTTATTGAGTTTTAGGCTAAGCTAAAGAAGGTTAGAAAAGTTGTCAGCTTAGAGTAAAGTAACTTTTGGTAATATATTCCTACAAGTTGCAACTAAGGAAGATGTGATCAAAGTAAAGGAAATTCAAATGGAATTACAGCAAATAGAGAAGAGCTTAAGAAACCAGAGGCAGAATTGAAGAAATGGTTAGGGCTTAAGGAGGATAGAAGTCAGGGCTAAAGTGGTTGAAGAAAGGAGATAGGAATACGAAGTTCTTTCACTCTTATGTCAAAGAAAGAAGAAGAAAGTTACACATATCTGAAATCATGACTGATCAAGGTGTACTGAATAGAGAGGAGTTAATTGGAGAAGCTACAGTAACATTCTATGCTGAGCAGTTTAGAGAAGTTAGCTGGGACAAAGATGATTCCATGTTACAATACATCCCTAAACTGATCATTGATGTAACACTCCGCATATTACATGTATTAGTACTATGCAGGTGAAACATGATATGGCTTTTCAAATTAGCATCAATCTTAAAAAAATGCATGAATCTCAAATTAGAGGATCAAGTGTAAATAAGTTTTAAGTCAAGTTGGGGAAATCATAGCCCTAAACAAAGAAAGAGAATTGAGGTACTTGTAGGACTTAGGAAGCTAACAGGTGAGTCACCTACTTACTCAGCTTTAATTTACAGTCACCTACTTACTCAACTTTAATTTACTAGCTAAACGGAGATGAGGTCCGACATCGAATTTTTCCAAGTCCGATTATAAATAAAATCCGTGTTAAGAGTGTAACTCTAGCCCATGTCTTAGCATCATAAATGGACTATGCTTACAGCCCAAGATGAAGAATAAAAAGGCCCCAAGGACATCACAACCCACTTGACTAATTGGACCTAAACTAAATGAAATAGAATTTGGGAAATTGGGATCCACTTTGAGACCCATTTAGGCCCAAGTGTGAGGTCCAAGCTGCAGCAT
>DF362778.1:0-35618 GCA_000787875.1 Solanum virginianum
CACAATATAGCCACCCCCTTCAACCTATATGTCACTAACTCGACAGCTTCTACACCACTCACATGTATAATATCTAAAGTGCATTGAATCTGATCAATAAAGTCTTGGGGATCTTCATTAGGATCTGACCCAGTGAAGGATGGAGGGTCCAAATTAAGAAAGTCATGTATCCCCGTGCTAGCTGCCCTATTCACACCACCTGCACCTATAACTAGACCTTCATGTCTTTGACCTTGGCCAGCAACTATATGAGTCAATAGTTGGACTACATTTCTCAGATCCTGCACACTAGCATCGATAGGTGGTTTTGGTGGAATTTCACTACTTCTTGGTTCATCAGGAGCTGGAGAAGTTGGAGATGTCTGTGATGGAGACTTACCTTGAGCCTCATTTTATTGTCTCACTTGACTGGCTATACCAACCACCACTTTTACATCCTTCCCTTTACCTTTGTTCTTCCTGGTTTCTGGCATACTTGCTGTACAAAATAATTTAAGAGTTAGACATAATCCACCTATTAAACTTAGCTCTATGGCATGATCTAAAGAGTGAAAAGAAAGTAACAACTCCTAAATGCCATGTAGCCTCCTGCTTATAAATGTGGTGCACAACACATCAATAAACAATACTCTACACGGATATGACTTTGTAGACTTCCTAGGATGACCCGCTCTAACATCACTTCTGCTCGATGTAACGCCCCACATCTGACAATACTAGTACTATGTAAATGAAACATGATATGGCTTTTTAAATTAGCCCCAATTTTTAAAAGTGTATGAATCTCAAATTAGAGGGCAACATATGTGTCTAACGCTAAAGAGAGTCGAGTGTAAATAAGTTTTAAGTAAAATTGAGGAGATCACGACCCTAAAAAAGAGAGAGAGAATTAAGGTGCTTATAGGACTTAGGAAGCTAGCAGGTGACTCACCTACTTAGCTTAATTTTACTAGCTAAACGGAGATGAGGCCCTACGTCGAATTTGTCAAAGTCTGATTATGAATAAAGTCCATGTTAAGGGTGTAACTTTAGCCCATGTTTTAGAATTATAAATGGACAATACTTACAGCCTAAGATGAATAATAAAAGGGCCCAAGTACAACAAAACTCACTTGGTGAATTGGGCCAAAACTAACTAAGAGAAAGGGGAAAAATGGGAAGCAAAGGCCCATCAATTTGGAGCCCCTTAAGGGCCAAGTGAAAGGGGAAAAATGGTACATTAACCATATAATAAATAAGGCTTAAAATGGGAAAAGAAAGTTGGCCAAAGTAATCCTTTAAAAGGGGTTACAATCAGCACTTTCAAGTCATTCTTAGCCTTGGAAAATATCAGCTTTGACAAAGGTTCCTTTTTATTCTTTCTTGAATTTGTAAAGCAGCCACAAGAACCTTTTAGGGTTCTTGGAGAAGCCCTACACCTTGAGGGTAAAGATAAGTAAGAATACTTATGTGTTTAGTATAGTTTTCTTATGTAAAACAAGAGGATAAGCCGATTATATCCTTGCTGAAATTGTTGGACAACATATGTTCTAAAAGTTGTTGTACATTTTTCTTATTTATTTGGAAGCTTTTCTCTTTTTGATTGGATTGATTATGAAAGGAGGCTACTCTTCTATTCCAAAAGTTGTTGTACATTTTTCTTGTTCATTTGCAACCTTTTCTCTTTTTGGTTGGGTTGATTATGAAGGGAGGCTACTTTTCTTAATGAATATTGGTTCTTTAATGATGTATAAAGGCTGTTACACCATTTTTACAGTTCGCGAAGGTGAGTTCTTATGTACTATCATAATTGTGCTCGTAATAGAAACTTGTGGGCTGATTGATTGAGGACTACTATTATGGCACTAAAATAGGCTAAACATGATATGTATATGAGAATGTGTATTAGAAAATATGACTAGGGGCGAAAAATATGAAAGAATACGCTTGGGTATTATCCGTTTGCTACCTGTATGTTGTATCTATAGGCTGGTATTGCTAGTTTTATCACCTACTATGTTATAGATAAATAATTGGAGGAAAGGAAGGTTATCTCGAGGGAATAGCGAGGTATATAAGGCTACTTGATTTCATATTACTTGGCATGAAACATAGATCCCTCCTTGGCACATAATGAGACTTACCAACTGTGACACAAATATTAGCCGTGTCTTAACTCTTTCACATGTTCATATGCTCCCATCTCTTCCTTGGCATATAAAGGCACTTACCAACTCCGACACAACTATTAACCGTGTCTCCACTCTTTCACATGTTCATATGCTCCCATACATGGTCACCTTCAAATTTACATACATACCAAGTTACATAGGTTCTTGTTGCTAAATAAAGTTCACAAGTTATTTCATCTCATACGCATTTCATCATTTGTGTAATGTACTCTTTTCATTATCCTATTGTCTTGTATGATTATCTACATGTCACATGCTACATATACAGACCTATAGCTCCAATATTGTGACCACCAAAATAATCATCTCAAATGTAATTGAAAGGTAAAGTATATTGCTTATTGATGGGTGGTAACCCAAGGGGACGCCAGTACATAGTTTCATTTGAGTTGTTACTTCATATACAATATTTTTTGCGTTACATATTCAGTACATTATCTTATACTGATATCCCTTACGGGGGACCTGCATTTCATGCTGCAGGTACAGGTGCTAGTAGATCTCCCCAGTAGGAGTATAGGATATCCAACTACTATTACCAAGCTCCAGGTTGCTTCAAAGCTTTATGTGTCTAGAGCTTATATTTTTTTTATTGTATGGTTAGTCGAGCCGGGGCCTGTCCTGACCCTTATTAGATACTTTTTCTTATCTAGAGTCTTTGTAGACTATGTAAATTAAAGTGTGGTCATGTCTCATACATTAGACACCATGGCCCCAACGGCCTAGTTATATGCATTTCCTTTTGGCTTGTTATTACTGTTTACTTTCATAAAGGTATGTTGAATGTAGAAATCCCTTATAGTATGTATAGAAAGTGTAGAGATACAGGTTGGTTCTCCTGAGCCTTATCGGCAACGGGTTCCAGTTTGCCTTAACGGGACTTTGGGCGTGACATATACATAAGTCTTTAAATACTTTTGAATGATTTGAAAAATTTGGTACTTTAAAAATTTTTGAGATTGTGGTTATTGATGCATTCGTGCATTGGGAGTGTCTGACAAAGTTTGTTCTGATAATGTAGAGGTAAGTTGAGGCTTGAAACATGACCTATGAGTCTATACTTGATTATGGGTGCAATGCCATGTATGTTGTGAGCCTATTTTGCTACTTTCATATATCATGTATGGACTTAGAACTTGCCTTTTTACTCTAAAATTGGTTCGGGGATATGGTTGATTTGAAAGCATCTTAGGCCTTTGAGTTTAGTGAACCCACTTTTAGCCTAAATGACCTACCAAATGAGTTAGTGAATCCCTTATTCCAAAATTTTGATCTTCTCATGTACTCATTCTTACTTGACACCTTACTAACTGAACTTATTTGATGAAATACCTTGATATTGGCCCTGGTCTATCCTTGAACATGTCCCTTATGCTTGGTGTGGTGACTTTCTTGAATGTCCCTTGCTGCAACTAGTTCTTGCGTCTACTTCATTAACCTCTCCAAATTGACACAGTTTTGAGCAAACACCCCTCTCAAAATTGGCATTGGCTGCCCTGGTTTGGGGAATAGATATTATGTACATCACCTCAGTCTAAAATCCTAAGTTGAGGGTGGCCTTTATTATGGTAAAGTAATAAAAATAAGGTGGTTGGTTGGAAAAGAAAGAAAGAAATGAATACTCATGAGTCGGGTGAAGAAAAAAAATAGAAAAGTGCCTTTAATTGAGAAAAATTAGCAAAAATGAGTTCAGAAATAAGACACAACTAAAAAGAGAAAGAAGGGACTCTGGAAAAGCTTGAAATAGGAGAATAAGGGTGGACTTAATGAAAATGGTTAGGTTATGAAGGTAAAAGTGTTGGTAAACATGGTACAAGGATAACGTTTAGTCACTACTTTCCTAAAATGCCATACCAGAGCACCCTGAACCTTTGTTACAAGCCATTAAGTCCTAAAGTGATCCAAATCCACTTTGTTACCAAGCCGAAAGTTGAGTATAGAGGAAACCCTATGGTGTTAGTCATTTTTCATGACTTTCAATTGTGAGAGTGAGAATGCTTGTATAGTCGCTGATTTTTAACTGCTTTCTGAGTGATTAAGAGGGACTTCTTTTCTGCGAGGGCATTTGCACTACTTGATTAACATATGACTACACCAGTGATTGTGGATGGTTGATGCTCTTTGCTTATCATAGTTGGGTTGCCAGATGCATCTTTGTGGTCTTTTCTACTTAGTAGCATTGCAATCTTGTTTTGAAAATGAAAGTTAGGTATCTAAATTAGAGTAAGTGATGTATATGCCATTAGTGTAGCTGCTATGTGTTTCTCATTGTCTGCTTAGATTGAGTCTTCATTTGAGGACAAGCAACAACTTTATGTTGAGGGTGTTGATGTGATGTCAAAATACAACATATTTGATGCCTAAAACAAGAGATTTTATAAGTTCTTAATGCGACTTTTTATGGTTTTTATGTGTTTTTGTGTTGTTATTGCAGAAAAGGTAGGTTGGCATGATTTTAGAGAAAAATTGCAGATTTTGCTGAAGCACAAGACATAGAGCTTACCTACGAGTTATTGCCCATGCTACGAGTCGTATGATGATCTCATAGCCATAAACAGAGAGCAAAAATTAGAAATCTGCCAAGTGGAGGTCAACCTTACGAGGCCAACCTATGAGTCATAGGTCTCACTATGACTCGTATAAGTTGACTCATAGCAGGAAATAGAGAGTCAAAACTTTGGACAAAAAACTGAAGGACTAGACTACAAGAGGAGCTTACAAGTCGTAGCCCAAGTAATGAATCATACCAGTGGGTCGTACTAGTTGAGTCCAAAATGCCAAGAACCTGATGCGAGACCCCAATTACAACTCGTAGGCCACCCTACGCATCTTACCTACGAGACAAACCAAATGCCAACTGTCTTTTTTGTGTAATTTTTAGGGCTAAATTTATAACTAGTATAAATACTTTAAGTTAGAGTTTTATTAGAGATCAGAGAGATAGGAGAGATTGAACATTCTGGACATTGTATATCACTTTTGATTATTATCTCAAGATTTCTTGAGGGTTTTAGCTTAGATTTTTATTTTCTTTTGGACAACCCACTTTTGGGGAGTGCAAATCCCATATTGTTTTCATTCTCAATATATCAAGCTTGTGGTTTGCAACTTGTGGTGCTATCATTATCTATTGTGTTGGGTAAAACTCTAACCTATGTCTTGTCTTTGCATTTTTGTTGGTTTTACCTTAGCCATAAGTAGCTAAGCACCCACAACTTGGGGTTGTGGGAACCATGGGTAGTTCGCTTGAGATGACCTATCATTTCATTTTTATGATTGGCGTTTGGCATGTATTGTCTATTTTTCTTCATTATAATTGTTGTTTGCTGGTGGCCAACACCAAAGCCCTTCTACTATCATGATCCCGACCAAGGTAGTGATGAATAGGAAAAGAAGTAGATGATAGTATTTGGTTGATACATTCTCCTTTAATCAACCAAATCTGACCAAAGGGAAGTTACTTCGAACAATAGGTAACGGTTAGTTGGCACACCATGGTTGCCGACCAAGAGCCATGGTGAAATTCGATCTTCACATTCACAAGAGGGCTGGAAGAACCTAAGTTACCATCCTATATTTGAATCTCTAATTGTAATTATGTTCTCTAGGGTAATGGAGTCAATGTACCATGGGGAACACAATTCCCAAGTTGCCCCTAAAATTGAGTGTTTTCTCGCGTCATAATGAAGTGTTTATTTTTGCTTTTATTCTTGAATCACAAAAACTGCCCTCATTTAGAGATTCTAGTTATAGATATGTGGAATGATTGATAGTGAATTCTTGTAGTCAAGCCCTATATTCCCTGTGCATTTGACCTTAACCTTTGGTTAGGTTAATTGCTGACAGCGATCACTTTCTTATTAAAGGGTGAACATCATTAAAAATTATGGCACCGTTGCTGGGGAATACGACTACGTTTTGACTTGAATTCACTATTAGTTAGTTCAAGTTTTAATTTCTAGAGTCTCCTTTACTTTTATTTTTGTTTTCGTTATGTAGGTTTCTTCATAGGTTAATTTGCATCGTGGCAGAAAAGAAACATTTAATTATTAGTGATTTTCTCGAAACATTACAAAGACGTATCCTCTTTTATGGGCAAGAGTCAAAAAAACCTCAAACCCACCTTCAAAATTTCACTTCAACTCTGAGGGGTGTGCTTGGTATGTGGCATCCTACTTGGGATGCCATGGCTCTCCAAACCTTTCCCATGACTCTCAGAGTTGATACAACAGAATGGTTGTCAATACTCCCACCAGACGTTTGCTCCAATTGGGGAGAGGTGAAAATGGTTTTCCTTACGCATTTTTATGAAGGGCCCAACAAACAAGAACTATAGGACAATATTTACAACTTTAAATGGGTGCAAGGAGAAACACTTGGAGTAGCTTGGGAAAGATACAAGAAATGTCTGGGGCCGAGGCGCAACCAGGGTCTATCTTATGATTTATTGGTGGCGTGTTTCTATCGAGCACTAACCTTTGAGCAACAATGGCATGCTGATGCATTGTTTGGAGGGGATTGTTAGGCATTTATAAGACGACCATTTAATGAGATTGCCGAGTATATGGACAACTATCTGCAGTTGCCCAAGTCTACCAACCCCTTCAAGGATAGGCAAGACCATCCACTAGTGTATTGAAGGGAGCCCCAAGTAACCCCAAGATAGAGAGTGTGCCAAATAGGCTGAGGTTACCGCACCAACATTGCATAATTGATAAGTTCACAAGGATTGAGCATATGTTTTAACAAATCCTTAACAAGGCCAATGAGTAAGAGGAGGTTGTTTGGGAGATAAAGTTTTATGTTATCAAGGGTAACTACAAAGTGGAACAAATAACCATAACAATACAAAGGCTTGGAGATAGGATGGAGCAGCTTGTTGAATAGCTAGAGTCGGTACAGGACGAGCAAAGGAAGTGTCAAAGGAGCAACGATAAGACTCCTGGATAAGTCTTAGTATCTAGGTCAGCAAAGTCGAGCCACGACGTTAAACAAGGCACTTCTTGGGAACCAACCCAAGCATCTTTTGTGTTTTGGATTATTTTGTGACGTTTTCATTTGTTTAACTTGTTAGATGGTAGTCTAATGTTTTGTTAACATTGTTAAGACTTAGAATCAACTACACTATTTCGCATTTTGGTGTATCTTGAGTAATTAGTTGGAGGAACAAATCATAAAATGAGGCGTAGAGAGATTGTTGCTTGGAACAGCCTCTCTGAGCAGGCCTATGAGTCGTAGTCATCATTATGACTCATAGTCATTCTTCTTAGAGAGAAACAGTGACCATGGCAAGTTGACACACATGCTACGAGCCAACCTTACAATTCGTAGAGTCCTCTATGAGTCATAAGTGGGGTTTGTAGTGCCCAGGTATGAAATCAACATTTTTCTTAGTATTGAGTCTACTACGAGATCGGGACCTACAAGTTGTAGGACACCCTATGACTCTTAGTTGAGGTCTCATAGACCCAACCTGTAGAAATTTAAAAGTGACCCAATTTGGAATATTAAAAGACTAACATCTTTTGTCTCCTCATTTCCCTCCCTGAAACTATTTTTCTTCCTCTATAACCCACCAAGACATTCATCCCAGCAAGTGAAATTCACCAGGGTTTTGACTTTTACTCTCCTTCTCATCATATCTTTATGTTTCATCTAGTAAGTTTTCATGGTTAAGTTTGGCATACCTATAAGACAATCTTGCTTTGTGGGTATCTGAATGAATATTGTGTGATCTAGGTAAGTAAAAGCATTTGTAAGTGATTATGGTAGTTTGAAGAGTATGATTTAGAATTGCCTACACCGCTATAGTGATTAGGTTCTCTGTTTCTACCCTTGGTTGATATTATGAAGTTTGATATGGTGGTTGAGTGCGTCGACTTTATAGATATGTGGAATGATTGATAGTGAATTCTTGTAGTCAAGCCCTATATTCCCTGTGCATTTGACCTTAACCTTTGGTTAGGTTAATTGCTGACAGCGATCACTTTCTTATTAAAGGGTGAACATCATTAAAAATTATGGCACCGTTGCTGGGGTCTTGGATCCATGGAACTCCAGTGGATTCATTGTAGTGAAGTCCCTCACCGTAGAAGCCGGAGTGGAAGCATGAGAAGCTTGGGCCCCTTGGTTGATTTTATTGGTCATAGCGTGAGCCAATATTGTAATTGTATCTGGGAACTCATCTTGGGCTACCCCTTCTCCTTGAGGAGTAGGAGGGGCCAGCTTCTCTTTTGGTGTACGGGCTCTTATTAGTCTCTCTCTTGGAATTGACATGATCTAGAATAGCAAAGAGCATTCATTAGGGGAAAAAGCCTTACAATTACATCTAAAGCATGATACAGACCATGAAGAAGTGAAACATTTACTAAAACACCTCATAGCCTCCTATTATAGATGTGGCGTGCCTCATAACCATGAATAAGACTCTTATTGACGTAGTGTGTATGATTTTGAGGACTACTAACAACCTACTTCTCTGATACCAAGTTTGTCATGACCCAAACCTAGGTCCTAGACATGACACGGTGAATGGGAGCCCGAAGTGACCCAAATAAACCTCTTAGCATATCAAACAGACATCTAGGCCACATAAGCAAAGTAAACAACAACAAGAGATATAATAAAAAGGGAAATGGGACTAAGGGAAGTCTTTGATATTCATTAAAACGTTAAAGAATCAAGCTCAAGCATAAGCGTATCATAATATCCAATAACACATCTAACATGGAACGGAGCAGGGGCCAAGTCACTTTTTGAGTTCACCCTCATAGTAGCAAATGTTCAACATAAAAAAGTCTTAAAATAACAAAAGTAATAAAGATAGTGTCCTTGGACTTGAGGACTCACCAAAACTTGCTTCAAAAGAACCCACTAGCCACGTAGAGGTTGATAAAATGGTGCTCCAGTCCTTATATGGTAATATCATGTATGCCTAAAGTATGCATTGATACATTTGAATGTACTAAGAATATAGGATTTGATGCAACAAAAGAAAAGCCACTATAGTCAAAATGCATAATAATAAGCAATAGATAAGTGTAATCTAAATATGGCATGCAAGATCAATGCTAGAAGTAAAACATGCTTGTAAATCATTCAACTTGCATAGAACATAATACATGTGTGGTAAGAGTCCCTAGTCGACAAAAGTAGGACCAAGTGAGCTACAACTTGGAATCCCAATTATTACCCCTCATCGGGAAAGAGGTGTTCTACTTGCGAAGGTAGATCATACTTTACCTTAAGGGAGCCATCCCATTTCAGAGAAGTAAACCCCTTTATGGGAAACCATCCCATTACGAGGTGGATTTCATGATAAAGTGCACTAAATGAAACCACTAGTATAACAAGGGTAAAGCATAATCCTATATTGGCACATAGTTTAAAGAGATTTAGACTGATTCATAAGTAAATTGACTGATATAGTAGATATTTGATGATATTGTGGTTATGGACCCTTGAAGATAGTCCATGCCGATATCTAATCCATCGGTGCTAAGTCGAATCCCACAAAATACTTGAAGTAATCATATTTTAATCATAACATGAATAGCTTTTAAGAACATAACGTGCGTAGCTCATAAACATGCTTGACCTCTAATGGTGAGCCTAACTTGAAACATGAGAGTAGATCATAATCATACATGAACCCTTGCTTTAACATGAATGACTCCCAAGTGGTAAAAATCTTGAAATAAGGCTTAACTTGATACTTGTAACATCATAGATACTTTTTATGAATTTAGTACATACTTGAAAGTCCTTAATCATCATATAGTCACTTGATTTGTAAATCATGAAATAGATCATCAATAATTTGAGAATTCTTGAATTGACATTTTATCAAACATATGGTGGGTTCATGATACTAGTTCAAAATCATACAATTCGAGAGTAAAATAAGATGAGTAAACTCAATGCAAATCAACCCACCAATATATAGCAAAACCCCCATGTAGGATACCTTGAAATCCGTTATCAAATCTCATAATAGATCATAGTTTTATAGCTCAAAACATGAATAGCCTCAATAGATATAATCAAGTCATGTTATAAGATTGAAATAGATAGAAATGCATAACAAATCAATATTTCATAAAACCCCAACATAATTTATACTCATAATACATTATAAAATATACCCATAAATGATACAATTTGAAAACATGCAATTTTTTCATAAAAGGAAGATTGGACTCCATGGGTGAAAGAACCCAATGGATGAAACCCACATATCTCAAACTTGGGTTTTCTTGAGATGAGCTTGAAGAGAACTTAGATCTTGAAGAGAACCCTTGAGTTCCAAAGTTAAGCTTGAAATCCTTAAAATTTGAATAAGATATTTGGTTAAGTTTTGGAGAGGTTTTGTGAGGGTTTTGAGTAATATAGGATTGAAAAATGGCTAAGTATAGATGTTTTCACCTATAAGTGGGCATAGCGCTATGATCCCACTGTCCTTGGCTGAAATAGAAAAACCAAGGAAAACTTTACCCTGGTCCGCGTCCTTGGCGCGATGTGGACCCATTGCGTAGGCCACTTTTGTACTACTCCGCGCCCCTGGCATCTCGCGGCCAGGGCTCATATGCTCTCTGGAAATCATAAATTAGCGAAAATTATTTTTTGCTACAGATCCTCTAAAATCTAGGTTATACCCATCTCCAACTAAATTTTTCTCCCTGATTGAGAATATGAAGTCAAATTTTTGATATCACGCACAAATTTTGAGATATATTAAAATTATGATTATGGGCATTTTTGAAGAACATTTTGAGGGTGTTTCATTCATGGGGAAGCCTCTGTGTTTGCAGAGGTCTTAGTGATTCTATTCTCCTCATTCGCTGATAGGGTCCTGTGTTTGCAGACAGGGTCCCACATTTGTGGAGTTGTGCCTAGTTAGGCTCCGCGTTCACAGAGCTCAGTCCCGTATTTGCAGAGCATTATATGGTGAACCCCCTAGTTCTTTTCCGCATTCGCTGATTGGTCCCTACATTTGCGATATATATATATATCAAAGTGTGTTCTACCTAATCAATTTTTAAACTCAAGGAAACACTATTTTTATTATTTTTACGAACTTCAAGCTTTTTGGGGAGATTTGGGGTGAAGATTTTTGGAGAATTATCTTGGGTAAGTGTTTCTAACACAATTTTAATTTATTTCCTTGATTTATATCTTGCTTTTGTGTTAAATTTTATCATTTTGAATATCCAAAATTGGAGATTTTTAGTGTTTGATTTCAAAACTTTAAATGGTGATTTCTCCTTTGTTTTGAACTCGCTTTTTGTGGGATTCTCACTTACTGAGTCCATTTTTTTTGTTGAACCTAATTTTAGGGTCAATTTCCAAATTCAAAAACTTTAAATTTTAGCCTTAGTTTTGACCATTTTTCCCCTAAGCCTAATTCCTGCTAATATGAGTATCAAAATGCACCACTTAACAGGTAGTATATATTTTTGATAGTGATTGATCAATTCGAGGATCGTATAGTGGGTTGAGTTAACTGAAAGCTTGTTCGATTGCTATTTCGGCATTGAGCTAGGTTTGGCTAACTTTTTTTGAGACTGAATATGAATTATCAATCTTATTTATGTGATAATTGTGAGATTTAGACTGATTCATAAGTAAATTGACTGATATAGTAGATATTTGATGATATTGTGGTTCGAGTTATGCCGTAAATTGAGTAAGTTATGATCCTATTGATAAATTGGGATGAAATATTATGCAATGACATAATTTGGGATATGAATGTGATAATATCAAACTTATGATACTATTATGGGTAATTAATGGTAACTTGGTGGTCTTTGAGATATGTTTGAGGATCATATGTATAATTCAGAATGAATAAGGTCCGGTATTGTTGGCATACTTGTATATTTTGGGACAGTAAGGTCGCATTTATGGTACCCTTGGTTATTGTTGTAATTATGATAGTATGAGACATGTTGACTGTCTGGGGCACTAGCTGTGACACTTGATCCCACATTGCTTTGTTCATCCCTTAAACTGGGTAGGTGGGAAGGTTGAGATATTGTGATATTCCTCGACCACGGGCAAGTGGCAAGGATGAGATACTGTGAAACCCCTTGATCACAGGCAGGTGGGAAGGTTGAAACACTGTTATATCCCTTGACCATAGGCAGGTGGCATGGTTGGGACAATGTAATATTCCTTGACCACGAGCAGGTGGTAGGGTTGTGATACACTCGGTATATGGCCTGATGAGTTCATGCTTTGTATTCACATCTTTTATTGTATTGTACCATGGGTTATTATGGATATCTTGAGTTACCAATATTTTAATTATGCACCAACGTTTCCAATGCAGGTGGTAGGATTGTTCATTATTACATACTTATTCAATTTCTCTTACCCAATCATTTGAACCTACTGGGTGCATTTTGGTGTACTCACCCCTACTTTGTCTCCTTCCTATAGATGGAGCACAGGGACTCACACAGGGTATTTTATTCATTCTAACTGAGTTATTCTTAATCTATCTAGATCTTAATGATAGGGATTAGACTTCTAGTCGCCGTGGATCTTTTGACATTTCCTTATGTTGTTTCTATTTCAGACAGTGTATCAGATATTATAAGATATCCTTGTATTTTAATTTTGAGACAGTTGTATTTACTATTTTGTACTACTGTAGATGTTCTTACACTTATGACTCCAGACTTTGGAGATTTCTTATGATATGTTGTGATGGTTTTCTGCTTTATTTTATCCTTCTTTAGTCACAACCAATAGACTATTACTTTGTCATATTCCTCGGAAATGGCACCAAACTTTGATACACCCAAATTTACACACCAAAGAAAGAGTAAAGTGGTCATTGATCAAATATAGAACTCAACAAGAGTTGAGATTGATCCCACAGGGAATGCATGAGAATATATCTATTAGCACTCATTTTTAGATGTAATGTATGCTTCCAAAAAAGAAAAGTGCATAAAGTAAATAGGAGTTTTTAGAACAAGAGTATGCAAAATGTAGAATTATTTACTAACTGCCAGATTTAAGTCAATTAATTATGATGCTAGGATTGTGTTCCACATGACATTTAACTCGACAACCAAATTAGGTTTATGAATTTGTTCATAGTTACGCATACAAGATCAAGTAAGTTAACTAACACCTAATTCACCTCTTGGTCCTTCTTAGGTGGACTTCAGTCTTCACTTCCCAGTCTCAAAATGTATAACTTCCTAACCCTTGCTATGGATCCCAAACTACTATCACCTTTCAATCTCAAGTACTTAGATAAAGTTGTCAGTTTTGAATTTCTATTGTAAAATTCCTTTCCTAATCACTACCTCCCTCCCAGGAAAGCAATGAATACATATATGCTCTTAATATGTCAACACATTAAGAAAGAAATTAAGATGAACAAAATTACAATACATGCGATGAACTATCCCAAAATTCAATTCTAATTTGTCTACTTTATTGAATTGTCGTGGTTCCCACAACCCTTGTTGTGGCTTTAACCTAGCATATTAAACAGAAATTACCACAACAAAATGAAAAAATCATGATTGAGAACTTACAACTAATAATAGAAGAAATTATTTAATTAAAATCTCAAGAAGAAGATCAAAACTTCAATAATCTCAATGATGTTAAGCATAATGTTGTGTTCTATCATGTGTTCATTGCTCCAGTAGTCAAAAGGTAACAAAAATGGGATATAGAAATCCTATTTATACATGAGGAAAACCTAATCCTAATTAAAAAAAGAAAATAAAAGTCGATCCAGACTATGAACGATTGTATGGCTCGTGCACGGTCACAAACTATGAATTGGTCTCTGGTCTTTCAGTTATGCTTTTCTCCTCTGAGCTCCCTTCCATGATGGGCCATATAAAGTAGTAGGGGAGGTTCATGATATATGAAAGAACTCGTGAACATTGCCTTGAGAATTTTCCTTGCCCAAATGTTCCATCTTCAACTCCACGACCCTCTTCACGGTTCATGATGTGCTCTACAACCCATGGAGGGTCATGTTGACTTTCACTTGCATAAATATTCAAATTTTTGGTGGGATTTTCCAAGTTCGGTAACTCTCTATGGGGATCTATACAATCCGTACAAGGTTCCATGGTCTATAAAGGAGCCCATGGAACCCGCCTTAGCCTCAAGACTTGCTTCTTCACCAATGAAAGATCATGTAAGGGGTCATGACGGAACCCCATGGTCTGTGAAAATTTTCACAGGTCATGTAAGTATCTATGGACCATCACTTGGTTATTTTTCTTTGTTCCTTCTCCATGGCAGGCCCACGCCACCTCCAACGGTTTGTGAGGTGTTGCAAGGGCTGAGTGATCGTATAAATACCCTTCAACCCTTTTTCACTCCTTTTCCTACATTGCATCCAAATTTCCATGCCTTTCTCATTTTCCTACTAATCAACACAAAACAAACATCCCAACAAAACTAGTTGAGAACTCGCAAGAATCCTATGCTTAAGGCATTGTAAAAGTCATATTTTCACGACTTATCAACAATTACTCAAACAAAAATCTCATGGTCAGAGCCTATGATGATACAATTTTAGCCCAAAGCACTCAATTTCACACAATAGGTGTATACAAAGTCCAATCATAGACAACAAAATATTAGAAGTCCACTCGCCTTAGATAACGTCTCGAATCAAGTCAAATCCACAACTTTGCCCCTTCCTAGATAATCTAAATCACCACATTTTATTCAAATATAGCATCAAAATCACATAACAAATCAAATGATACTAAAATCAATCAATCCGAATAAAAAGGCTGAAATGACCCCAAAAAGTGCCCGAAATTGTAATTTCCATATATCTCTAAATCCATGCGTGGTATTGATAATTTCACTTCATATTCTTGTTCAGGGGGTCATTTTGAGTGGGAAATGGGTCTAAGTCTGATTTAAGAGCAAATGATTAGTAGTTTTGATTTTCCAAGATTTCAATTCCAAAGAGCATTTCGCGCCATGGGCGCGCACTTGTGTAATTTTCTGGTCAGTTTTTACTTCGGTCCAAGGCTTTTAAATTTTGGGCCTAAGTGTTCCCAAACATCAAGATACCTATACTTAGCTATTTTTTACCCTCATATCATTCTAAGCATTCCCCAATACTCATTCAAACACTTAGCGAAATATTTACTCCTAAAATCAAGTCTCAAAACCCTCTCTGGATCAAAAGATTTCCCCTCAAGCTTCAAGTCTCCATCTCCAATCTTCATCAAGTTTATCTCCAAAGCTAAGGCATGTGGATTTCTTTCATAGGTTCCTTTCACCCATGATACCCAAGCTTCCCTTTACTCAAAATGGCATGATTTAAAGTTGATTTAGAAATGGGTCTTATCGTATTATGAAAATCACTGCACACTATGTTAAGGTTCATGAAATTGTGACTGTTTTACCATATTTTCGGCTATGAATCTAAGATGGATTGTAAGATTTGATGAAGGGTTTTGATGTATATTACTTGAGGGTGTTACCAAGTATCTATTTAAGGTTTTACATTGAATTTTCTAGCATGATTTCACTCTTGAATTGCATGGTTTTACACTAGCACTACACACCATCAAAGTGTTTGATAAAATATCCGGTTACAGCTTATTGAGGAGTTGAGGGCTCAATGCTTATCTTATAAGTTGAATAACTAAATGACGATGAAATGATGATAAAATAATGATGAAATGATGACGAAATGCATGTCTGTGTATGATGGTTATATGATGATAAAATGAGAATAGAATGATGATGAAATGCATGTATAAATATGATGGTTATATGATGATGAAAGGAGAATAGAATGATGATAAAATATACATATGTATATGATGACTAGATGACAATGAGAGAGATGAATGTATAAATGATATTGTTCTATATAATGTTAGCTTGTGACAATGCCCTACTCGGGGGTCGCATACCGGGTAACCATATCAAGGGGTTCGTACATTGGTAACCTATCAAAGGGTTTATACTACAGACACCACGGGTAGTAGAGTGCGACTATCCATCAAACTTGTTAGGGGTTGATACCCATCAACCTATCGAGAGGTATGTACTCCGGTCACCACGGATAGTAGGGTGCGACTATCTATCAATCATGTTGGGTTTTGTACCCATCAACCCAGTTGGAAGCTTTGTACCTCAACAACCTCATGATGGAGGTTCATACCTCATGAACCTCTCCAAATGGGGGATAGGACCTCAACAACACTCATGAAGACGATCACTACCTCCACATACGCCATCTCCTAGCAGGTGATAGGCCTTCAATTGCACTAAGAAATGGTCACTCTCTTAACAAATATTATGTTCTATGAAAGTATGATTTAATTAAATTATCTTCCATTCATGTCATATTGTCATATGCTCATCTATTGTCTAATTAAGCATTTTGATTGTGATGCCTATCTATTGTTGTATTGCATCCTACATACTTAGTACATTCAAACGTACTAACGCATACTCTATTCCTACATGATGTTACCATGTAGGAACTGATGCAACGCTTGATCGTCCTCTTCCTCCATATGGCTAGTACAACTGCTATCAAGCTTGTTGGTGAGTCCTCCATGTCGGGGACATTACTTAAGATCTCTTGCAATGCATTAAGACTTTCTCTCTATGACTTATGTATTGACTATGAGGGTGAGTCTAGTTGCTTTATATTGGCCCCCACTCTTATCTATGCAGTATAGATATTGTTGGACATGATATGTATCTATGCTATGAGCTTTGACTCAATTGTCTCTTGATGTTTATGATAAGAAAGTTTACCCTTAGTCGCAATTTTCCTTATTTACATTTATCTCGTACAGTCATTCTAATTGCTTTTCCGACCAAGGATGTGTGATGATATGCTATGAGGCTTGTTTGGGGTTCCTTTGGGTTCCCCATTCGGTGGGCATATCTAGGCCTTAGGCTTCGGTCATGAAAAGGTTTGTATCAAAGCACTAGGTTGTTAGATCTTAAGAGTCCAACACACCGCGTTGATTAGAGTCTTATTCATGGTTGTGTTGTGACCACAACTATGAGTAGGAGGTTATGAAACATTTTAGGAAATATTTCCCTTCTTCATGTTCTAAGTTGTGCTATAAAGTTGAAGTAACTTTTCATTCCCTAACGCTTGTTCTTTGCTATACTAGATCATTCCTAACACAAGAGGGAGATGAGCCCGCACACCCGAGAAGCAACCAGCCAATGGAGATCTTAAGGATGATCTCACCTTATTTGTATAAGTGGTGGCTAATCAAGCCGACCAAGGGGCCCAAGCCCCTCATGCTCCTACACTGGCTTCTCAGGTGAGAGACTTCATGAGAATGAATCTCTCAGAATACTATGGGTCAAAGGTAGATAAGGACCCTCAAAAGTTCATTGATGAGGTCTACAAGATATTGGCTATCATGTATGTGAGACCAGAAGAAAAGGCGGAGTTGGCAGCCTGCTAACTCAAAGGGGTAGCACAAATATGGTACAACCAATGGAAAGAAGAGAAGGGAGTCGGCTATGTGGTACTTTGGAAAGAGTTTATAGTGGCTTTCCTTAATTAATTTTTCCCTCCTGAGCTTAGGGAAGATAAATTGGTGGAATTTATGAATTTGAGACAAAGGGTCCATGAGTGTGAGGGAATATACCCTCAAGTTCAACCAACTTTCAGAGTTTGATCCTTACTTGGTTGCCGATCCAAGGTGGAGAATGAACAAGTTCGTGATGGAGGTTTCCGACTTAGTGAGTGAAGAATGATGGTCCTCTTTGTTGATCGGTGATATGGACTTGTCCCATTTGATGAGCTATGGTAAAAAAATGGAAGATGTGAAATTGAGGAGAAGGAGGGGTCATGAGGACAAAAGGGCCCATTTTGAGGGTAAGTTCCAAATAGGGTGGCCAATTCCATAAAGGCCAAGGGTCTTCTTATGCCTTTCAAAAGAGGGTTGCTAATGAATTTCCAAGGGCCCTAGGTGCTGGTGTTGTGGTTCCTATTGAGGTGTGTCCTAGGTATGGAAGGGATCAGAAAGGCCCATGTTTGAGAGACACTAATACATGCTTTGGTTGTGGGGAGGTGGGTCATAAAAAGATGGATTGCCCTCGAAATCACAAAAAGGGCAAAAAGGTTCGTCCACAAGGTGCTAACACGGTTCCCTTGGGGAGAGATGGCCGATAAGATAGTGCCCAGTGGCACAATCAGTTTTATGTTTTGCATAGGAGCATGGGGTTGATAAAGTCCCCAATGTTGTTACCGGTATGTTAAAAATCTCTGACTTTGATATATATGCATTAATTGATCATTGTCCCACTCTTTCTTTTGTTACCCTCTTTGTTGCTAAACAATTCCATGTTGACCTCGATTTGTTGCATGAGTCATATGAGATATCTACTTCTATTGGTGTATTTATTGTTGCTAGACAAGTTTATAGAAGTGCTCCAATTTGCATCTTGTATAAAATATTGCCTTGTGATCTTGTTGAGTTAGACATGGTTGATTTTGATATTATTCTTGGGATGGATTGGGAGCATGCATACTATGCTTCTATTGATTGTAGAACCCGTAAGGTCACATTCTAATTTTCAATTGAACCCATCCTTGTGTGTGAAAGTCATGATGTGGTTGTCAAGGGTAGATTTATCTCTTGCATTAAATCCCATACGTTGATCTCTAAGGGGTGTCTTTACCTTTTTGTGAGGGTTAGGGATGTGGAGTCTAAAGTGCTTCCCATAGAGTCGATTCCAGTTGTAAATGAGTTTCTTGATGTCTTATTAAATGACCTTCTCAGTGTTCCCCCCGAAAGGAAAATAGACTTTGGCTAAGACCACCTCCCTAATACTCAACCCATTTTTATTCCCCCTTACCATATGGCCTCGATGGAGTTGAAGGAACAATTAAGAGATTTGTTAGAGAAGGGTTTCTTAGGCCTAGCTAATCACCTTGGGGTGCATCGATGTTGTTTTTGATGAAGAAGGATGGGTCCCTTAGGATGTGCATTGACTACCGGTAACTCAATAGGGTCACCATCGAGAATAGGTATTCTCTTCTAAGGATTGATGATTTGTTTGACCAATTGCAAGGGGCTAGCCATTTCTCTAAGATTGATCTTCGGTCCAGGTATCATCAAGTGAAAGTGAGGGAGTCTGATATTCCCAAGATTACCTTCCAAACAAGATATGGGCATTATGAATTTTTATTGATGTCTTTTGGGTTGACCAATGCACCGACCATCTTTATGGACCTAATGAATTGGGTCTTCAAACCCTACCTTGATTCCTTTGTTGTGGTCATTATTGATGATATTTAAATATATTCTCGTGGTGAGGAGGAGCACAGGGCTCATTTGAGGGTTGTGTTGCAAAGAATAAGGGAGGAGAAATTGTATGCTAAATATGAAAAGTATGAATTTTGGTTAAGGGGCCTTCCTAGGACATTTGGTGCCGGGGGATGGTATAAAGGTGGATCCTAAAAAGATTGATGTGATTAGAAATTAGCCTAAACCGTTGACCCTGTCAGATATTAAGAGTTTCTTATGCTTAGCAGGCTACTATAAGAGGTTTGTGAATGGGTTCTCTTCTATTGATTCTTCTATGACAAAATTGACTCAAAAGAAGGTTAAGTTTGTGTGGTCCGATGAATATGAGAGAGCTTCCAAACCTTGAAATATAAGCTCATGTCCGCTCCTATATTTTCACTACTGGATGGGCTTAAGGGATTTGTTGTGTATTGTGATGCTTCCTGGGTTGGTTTGGGTTGTGTTGATGCAAAATGGTAAGGTCATAGCCTATGCTTCTCGACAACTCAAAGTTCATGAAAGGAACTACCCTACCCATGATCTTGAGTTAGCCACCATTGTGTTTGCATTTAAGATTTGGCATCATTACTTGTATGGGGTGCATGTTGATTTGTTCACTGATCATAAAAGCCTCCAATATGTCTTCACTAAAAAGGATCTCAACTTGAGGCAAAGGAGATTGTTAGAACTTCTAAAGGACTATCATATGAGTGTGCATTATCATCCTCGTAAGGCAAATTTGGTGGCAGATGATTTAAGTAGAGTGTCTATGGGTAGTCTAGCTCATGTGGATGGTGGTTATAAGGAGATGGCTAGGGAGGTGCATCGATTGGCTAGATTGAGAGTTAGTTTGGAAGAGGTTGGTAATAAGGGTATCATTGTTGTTGATAGTTCTAGGTCTTCCTTGGTTGATGAGGTGAAAGAGAAGCATGATCTTGATCCCTCCTTGTTAGAGTTGAAGGCCTTAGTAATAGAGGGCAAGGTGGAGGTTTTCTCTCAATGGGGAGATGGTGCCCTTAGGTACCAAGGTAGGTTGTGTGTGCCTTGCTTTGTATTGACGGTTTGAGGGAGAGAATCCTTAATGGGGCCCACAACTCTTCTTATTCTATCCACCCTGGTTCCACCAAAATGTATAGAGACTTGAGAGATGTGTATTGGTGGGGAGGCATGAAGAGGGACATTACCAAATTCATTTTCGGTTGTCATAGTTAACAAGTCAAAGCCGAACATCAAAGGTCAGGTGGCCTAACCCAAGACATTGAGGTCCCTACTTGGAAGTAGGAAGAGATAAATATGGATTTTGTGGTTAGGTTTCCCAAGACTAGAAAGGGTTTTAATTCCATTTGAGTTGTGGTTGATAGTGTGACAAAATTGGCTCACTTTCTACTGGTTAAAACCATATATGGGGCTGAAGATTATGCAAGGTGGTACATTCATGACTTGGTAAGATTTCATGGGGGTTTTTTTTTCCATTAGATTGGATCGTGGGGAACAATTCACTTCACATTTTTGGATGTCCTTTCAAAGCGGTCTTGGTACTAGAGTTAAGCTTTATACAGCCTTCCACCCTCAAATGGATGGCCAAATCGAGAGAACCATGCAAACCCTTGAGGATATTATTAGAGCATGTGTATTGGAGCTTAAAGGTAGTTGGGATGATCATCTTTCGTTGATTGAGTTTGCCTACAATAATAACTATCATTCTAGAATCGGTATGACTCCATTTGAGGCTCTCTATGGGAGACATTGTAGATCACCAGTTGGTTAATTTAAAGTTGGTGAGGTAGCTTTGTTGGGACCAGATCTAGTTATGGAGGCTCTTGAGAAGGTTAGGATGATTAGAGAAAGGTTGAAGATGGCCCAAAGTCGCCAAAAGTCCTATGCCGATGAGAGAAGAAGGGATCATGAATTCCTAGTTGGTGATTGGGTTTATTTGAAGGTGTTACCCATGAAGGGTGTGGTCTATTTTGGTTAGAAGGGCAAGTTAAGCCCAAGATATGTGGGTCCTTATAGGGTGATAAGAAGGGTCGAAAAGGCAGCTTATGCCTCTTGATATTGTAGGTGTTGTGGAGGACAATTGGACATATGAAGAGGTTTTGGTTCAGATTTTAGGTAGACAAGTGAAGAGATTGAGGAACAAAGAGGTGGCTTCCGTTAAGGTTAAGGTCCTTTGGAGTAATCAACAAGTTGAGAGTGCTACTTGGGAGGCCAAAGTGGACATGGAAAAGCTATGTCTCTCATATACGTTTCTTTGACATTCGGGGAGGAATGTTCCCAAGGGGGAGATATTGAAACGACCCCAAAAAGTGCCCGAAAATGTACCTCAGAAGTGCCCGGAGTTGTAATTTTCATATATCTCAAAATTCGTGCGCGATATTGAAAATCCAACTTCATATTCTTGTTGAGGGTGTAAATTTGAGTGGAATATAGGTCTAACCCCGATTTAAAAGCAAATGATTAGAAATTTGATTTTCAAAAATTTCAATTCTAGAGAGTTTTTCATGCCCCTGGTGCTACGCGCCAAGGGTGCGCACTTGTGTAATTTTCTGGTCAGTTTTTGACTTCTATCCAAGACTTTTAAGTCTTGGGCCCAAGTGGTTCCAAACGTTAAAATACCTATATTTAGCCATTTTTCACTCTCATATCATTATAAGCATTCCCCAATACTGATTCAAACACTTTGCCAAATATTTTACTCCTAAACTCAAGTCTCAAAACCCTCTCCAGATCTAAGGATTTCCTCTTAAGCTTCAAGTCTCGATGTCCAATCTTCATCAAGTTCATCTCCAAAGCTAACGTATGTGTGTTTCTTTCATGGGGTCTTTTCACCCATGATACCCAAGCTCTGTTTACTCAAAATTGCATGATTTAAAGTTGATTTATTCATGGGTGTTATGTATTATAAAAATCACTGCACACTATGTTAAGGTTCATGAAATTGCGACTGTGTAACCATGTTTTGAGCAATGAATCTGAGGTTTATTGTAAGATTTAATGAAGGGTATTGATGTATATTGCTTTAGGGTGTTACCAAGTATCTATTGAATGTTTTACATTGAACTTTCTAGCATGATTTCACTCTTGAATTGCATGGTTTTACACTAATGCTACACACCCTCTAAGTGTTTGATAAAATGTTCGGTTATGGCTTATTGAGGAGTTGAGGGCTCAATGCTTGTCTTATGAGTTGAATGACTATATGATGATGGAATGATAATAAAATGATTATGAAATGATGATGAAATGCATGTATGTATATGATGGTTATATGATGATAAATTGAGAGTAAAATGATGATGAAAATCATGTATGCATATGATGGTTATATGATGATGAAATAAGAATAGAATGATGATAAAATGTATGTATGTATGTATATGATGACTAGATGACAATGAGATCAACGAATCTATAAATGATATTGTTCTATATAGTGTTGGCTTGTGACCATGCCCTACTCGGGGGTTGCGCGCTAGGTAACCATGTCAAGTGGTTCGTACCTTGGTAACCTATCGGGAGGTTTGTACTCCGGTCATCACGGGTGGTAGGGTGCGACTATCCATAAATTTTGTTAGTGGTTTGTACCTATTAAACTATCGGGGGGATTGTACTTCGGTCACCACGGGTGGTAGAGTGCAACTATCCATCAACCATGTTGGGGGTTTGTACCCATCAACCTTGTTGGGGGGTTTGTGCTCCATCAACCATGTTGGGGGTTTGTACCCATCAACCCATTAGGGGGTTTGTACCTCAAAAACCTCATGAAGGGGTACGTACCTCATGCTCCTCTCCAAGCAGGTGAGAATCCTTAGATAGCACTAAGAAATAGTCACTCCCTCCACATATGTTATGTTCTGTGAAAGTATGATTTAATTCAAGCATCTTCCATTCATGTCATATTGCCATATGCTCATCTATTGTCTAATTAAGAATTTTGATTGTGATTCTTATCTATCATTGCATTGCATCCTACATACTTAGTTCATTAAAATATACTAACTCATACTCTATGCCTATATGATGTCACTATATATGAATCGGTGCACCACTTGATCATCCTCCTCCTCCACGTGGCTAGTATGACTTTTATCAAGCTTGTCGGTGAGTCCTCCTTTTTGAGGATGTTAATTATGATCTATTGATATATATTAAGACTTTCTCTCTTTGACTTTAGTATTGACAATGAGGGTGAGCCCGGTTGCTTTGTCTTGGCCCCCACTCTTATCTATGTAGTAGAGGTATTGTTGGAAATGATATATATCTATGCTATAACCTCCGACTCTATTATCTCTTGATATTTATGATATCAAAGTTTACCCTTAGTCCCAATTCTCCTTGTTTACGTTTATCTCTTATTACAATTCTAATTGCTTCCACAACCAAGGATGTGTGATGATATGCTATGAAGCTTGTTTGGGGTTCCTTCGAGTTTCCCATTTGCCGGTCACATCTAGGCCCTAGGCTTAGGTCGTGACAAAGGCCAAAATGGTCAATAATCCCACATGGAAAAAGTAATTGAAATCTGAAAATTAATACATGAAAACATTCCTCGAGTAATATGGATTCCTATGGTGAAAATCAATTCAAAAATAGAGATAAAATAATGTAGAAATCATCAATTTAGTATTAGGAATCAAGGCTCGAAAAATCCCCAAATTCCTCAATTAAAAACCCCATTTAGTAAGTTAAAAACACAACTTAATCAATGGGAATTAAAGAAATAGGTTACAAAATAGTTACCCAATAGATTGGACTTGAAAAACCTTGAAGATTCTCTCAAAACAGAGCTTAGAATCTTGAAAATGGTAAAAAATAGCTAATCCTGATATTTTAAAAGAGTTCACTATTTAGGCATATTTAACTCTCTGTGAACGCGCATAAATACCTGCAAACATGTATAAATACCCGCAAATATGGATGTCACGTGGAACTTACCCTCCGCAAATATAATGACCACATTCGTGAACTTGGAGGTTGGGGCCTCCACTATTCTGCTAACGTATACCCCATATCCACGAATGCAGAAGTCTAATTACTTGACCTTCGCGAACAAGAAGAGAAGGGCATGGATGCAGAGAATGTTCTGGATTGCACCAGATATAGAAAAACATAACATAGAAAAATCACAACATAGACTCTTGGGATTCATTCCGAACCCTATGAACACTAACCAAATATATAACCCTATCATCAATAACATTCTCGATGTAATGGAACCACCCGAATTCAATTCAGAGGTCTCCTCGACTTGAAACCTGAGAATGATCATTTAAACTAGTTAAGGACTCCAATACCCAAAACAAACTTGGGAACTCTAAAAATTACAATAAGACCATTTCTAGCATTAGTTTCACCATTCGGAACCACTGGAATTATTGAAATTTTGATTCGAGCTTCCAAACATCGAATGTTGACCAAAGTCAAAGTATGATCCAAAATCAACTCAAAATACAACTTTGGGTCTAAAATCTCCATTCTAACTCAAAATTCAGTTATGCAAATTCTCCTACACAAAATTTGGCATTCCTGAGTTGATGGAGTTGATAGAATCAAATATTGATGCTCAAAACTCAAGATATCATAAAACACGAAATTTTCAACTTTAAGTTTGATAAAAACTCTTTCTTTAGAAAAACTCCAATTTTTTAGAAGGTTTCAAAACTTTAACTTATAGACTCAAACAAAAATGACCAAAGGCAACTATTGGGAAGGGAAATGGTAATTTTGTCAGAAATGCAAAAAATGACCTTCGAGGTCATTACAGGTTCATCCTATCAAGTCCATTTCTCATAACTTTTGAATCTCAAATACGGGATTGACTGATGTGCTGCTAAAATACAATACTTTTGATGCAAAAAATATAGAATTTTGTGTGTTTACTAAGTGATGTTAGTGGATTTGATGTGTTTTTATGTTTATTTTTTGTAGGATTACAAAATTTGATATGATTTTTGGCAAAGTTCTACAGAATTGAAGTTTTTGGTGATTTATGGATAACTCTAAGAGCCATTGTTCATTCCATGAACCATAAGTTGGTTTCAAGAGTCAGATCTAGTGAAGGGCTAAGTATTAGATGTTACATCCATGAGTTGTCAGATTTACAATAGAATATTCATGGCCTGCAGGTGCTTTCATAGGTAGAAGATCAAAAAATATGCTGAATCCTAAAGTATTGTCAGATGAAGCCACATACAAGTCGTAAGACTGAAGACAAGTCGTAGATAAGGTCATGCCTGGAGGATCAAAATTTTGAAGAGTTTTAGAGAAGTGAGCAGATAAAACTCTTTATGGGCTCTGAGTCAAAAGATGGCCCATAAATAGGTCTCATAAATTGAACCCTAATTTTAGAAAGTATAGTGTATGAAGCCTAGGTATGGGCCGTGAGTTCAAATACGATCCGACGGATCTATGTGTAGAAGTTGTCAAATGTAGTTTTTCTACTTTGTTTTGGATTTGTATTTTACTTATTATAAATATATGTTTTCTAAAGAGCAATGCACTTGAGAGGACAAAAACAACTTGAGAACTCATACTTTATGATTTTTGCATTGAGATTATTACATTTTTATTTCTTGTGGAGAATTTTGTATTTTTTGTTCTTTAATTCTTCATTGTAAATGCTTAATTATGCTAATCCTTAACATGATTTTTTCATCTATAGTGATGATGCATAGCTGAATCCACACCTAGGGTTGTGGGAACTATGAAAAACTAATAAGATAAAACTAAATAATCTATAATTCTTGGAAAGTGTGCATGTATGTATTTAATCCTTTTGTTTAGAATGCTTTTTAATGGTGGCCGATGTTATAACTCACCTAATACTTATTGATTGGATCAAGGTAGTAATGAATGGGATAAGGGAATAATTAACAGGATTGATGTGATCCCATAAGTGAACGGATCTAATACTTATTGATTGGATCAAGGTAGTAATGAATGGGATAAGGGAATAATTAACAGGATTGATGTGATCCCTCATCTAATCAAGCTAACCGGATCAAGGGGTGGTTGTACTTGAATAAAAGGTCAGGGTTAGTAATGTCACACTATGGGGATGAATTAAATCACATAGTTTACCTCTCACCTGGATCAAAGGGTTTGCTAAACTTAACTTACTAGTTCTACATACTACATACTAGAAAAGGTTATGATTATCAAACTATACTAAGTTAGAAATTCATGGGGAACACATTCCCCTAGTTAATTCTCTCACTGAATTCATAATACTCTCTTTTAGTTTAGGTTTAGTTACTGCATTTACAAACTCCCCCCTCTTTCGGGAGACAAGTAGGTTAATTTATCTGAATTACTCATAATTACTCCAGGTCTAGACCATATTCCCTTTAGGTTCCACCCTAACCTTAGTCAGGTTATATATTTTGACAATGACCACTTATACCTTCAAAGGAAGGTGTAGTTTAGGCGACATCAAATGTTTGGTGCCATTGTTAGGAATACGACTTTTAGTATAGTTTAATTTGGGTAATTTGTGAACTAATTCTTATTTTTCTTGTTTTTATGTTTCTTGTTGTTTTTGATTTATTTTAGCATACAAGTTAGTGTATGCACAAAACCCATTATTGAGGCAGTCCCTTGACTTTGTTTGACCATGAGATCCAAAAAACACTGGGAAGAATGACCCAAAATAATGCAAACAATACTACAAATAATGTTGTAAATGTAGCACCAAACCCAAATAATGATAACCAACCACCACCACTTAAGGATCAGAATCCACTATTATAGGATCTTTAAGCCGTTGCTAACACATTGAATCAATACAGGCTTAACCCTATGGTAGTGGATATCACTTGGGGTATTATGTTACTGCCTTTACTAGAAGATACAAGTTTTTTGGTTTCAAGTGTGTTACCTCAAATGCTACAAAATAGAGGGTTGTTTGCAGGCTTACCATTAAAGGATTTGCATAACTATCTACACAATGTTGTCTTCATTGCAAGAGGATGATGGGGAACTAAAATCTATCCATGGATGTCGTTGTTCTCCATTTCTTTTAATGTGTTGCCAAAATACAACACTTTTGAGGCTTAAAACATGAAATTTTGTGTGTTCTCAATGCGATGTTAGTTAATTTTATATGTTTTTGTGTTTATATTTACAGGATTACAGGTTGAACCTTAATTTTTGGGGAAAAAAGTGCAGAAGTTGCTAAAGTTTGCTGTTATACAAGACCCTTTACAAGCAGTAGAGTTGCTTCATGAACAATTTTAGTGAGGGGCTATTTTCTGAAGTTGATTCTATGAAAAAGCAGAAGAGCCGTAGAAGATTTTATGAGTCATAGAAGATGGTTCGTGCCCTGAGGATCAGAGATTGGGACTTTCTCAAGTTTCATCAGACGAAACCTCCTTCACAGGTCATAAATCACTTTATGCACTGTAGAGGGGTGTTGTAGAGTTGAAGTCCAAATATCCAATAAATGAGTACGAGACCCCGATTACGGGCCGTGGAATGCAATAAGGCCTGTAAACACCTTCCGTATAGTGTGTCAACCAGTTCTCCTATTTTGTTTAGGACTATATTTTATTCATTATAAATAGGTTTTTCAGGAATTTTTTCATAAGTTTTTGCCTCGTACTTAGAGAACTCAATAATCAGAGAGAGAAAATTGTAAGATCATATTGGAGAGTCTTTGAGAACACTTGTGTTTGAATTTCATCTTTAAGTTTGTGATTATTTTGAAGTTAGATTTTCTTATTCTTAATTCTATTATGTAAGTGCTCAATTATGTTTTCTCAATTCATAATTCTTGTATCTACACAACACATGAGTAGCTAAATCCACAACTAGGGTTGTGGAAACCATGAAGAACTAACAAAATAAAATGGATAATTCATAATTCTTGTATCTACACAACACATGAGTAGCTAAATCCACAACTAGGGTTGTGGAAACCATGAAGAACTAACAAAATAAAATGGATAATTCATAATTCTTGGATGGTGCATATGCATGTATTAATTAACTCTCTTTGTTTTGCATGTTTTCTAGTGGTGGCCAATATTATAACCGGCCTTGTGTTACTGACCGGACCAAGTAGTAATAAATAGAAAAATAGATTAATTAACATGATTCGATCGATGTGTTCTCATCTAATCAACCAAACTAGGCTAAGGGGAGGTTGTACTGGGACTAATAGTTAGTAATGCACATTATAGAGATAGGCCAAGTCGCATAGTGAGATTCACCTCTCACCTTTGACCAAAGGGCTTGGTGAACTTAAATTACCTTTCTGCATGCTATACTCCCAAGTCGTAGAGTGAAATTCCCCTCTCACTTTTGACCAAAGGGCTTGGTGAACATAATTTACTGTCCTACATGGTATACACTAGAAAAGAGTTAGGTTATTCAGTGACACTGAGTTGGGGAAGCATGGGGAACACAATACCCTAGTTTCTATCCATATTGACTTCTTTCTTGTGATAACTAGTTTAAGTTATATTTCTCATTTATTATTGCAAACTCCCCTTCCTTAGGGAAGTAAGCTAGTTAACTATTCGAATTGCAATCAGTGAATTCTCTTGAGTCATATTCTCTTTGAGTTTGACCCTAGCCTTTGTTAGGTTCTATTTGTAGACAACGCTAGCTTTTTCCTCTAAAAGAAGTTGTAACTTGGGTGACATAAAGATTTTGGTGCTGTTGCTGGGGAATACGACTAGACTTGGTGAATTCATAAGTATTTTGGGTGTTAATCCTTAGTTCCCTTATTTTACTTTTATTTGTTATTCTTGTTCATTTTTAGGGTGTAGGTGTAGTGTATGCCCAACACTCGAAGTCAAGGAAATCCCTTAACTCCATTTGACCCAGAGATCCACAAAATATTGGCTCAAGACAACACCAATAACGCAGCCAATGTAGCTCTAAACAAGAATATTAATGAGGATGTTGAAAATGAGAACCCATATCCTCTGGAGGACATTGCTCCATAGCCTCAGGATTTTAATGCCAATTCTTACTAGTGGAATCAATACAGCCTATATCCTATGGCTATGGAGGTGACTGGAGCTATTGTGTTGCCACCATTATCGGCACACAAAAAGTTCACAGTCTCGAGTGGGTTACTTTAAATGTTGTAGAACAATGGGCTATTTGCAGGCTTACCATTAGAGGACCCTCATAGCCATATACACAATGTGGAATTCGTCTGCAAGAGTGTGATAGGAACTTAGGATCTATCTATGGATGTTGTAGGACTTCGTGCCTTCCTATTGTCTCTTACAGGCAATGTAACATTATGGCTATCTGAGCTACCCCAGAGTTCGAACACCAGTTAGGCAGACTTGCAAAAGGCCTTTTGGATAGGTACTTCCCTAGATTGAAGAAGCTCAAGTTGTAGGACTAGATCAACAACTTTGAACAACTTCCTGGTGATTCAATCAGCACTACTTGGGAACGGTTTACCAAATGTCTGAATAGTGTCCTTGACAAAAAGATAGTTGATGATGCTTTGATAGAGATCTTCTACCATGCCCTTGATGATAATAGTTAGGCTTTTTCTGACTCTATCATAGGGGGAATGTTCTTAGATCAACCATTTGCAAGGATCACAGAGTGAATGAAAAGAGTGGTCAAGAATAATTGTGCATGGAGGTTGAGAGATAGAGCATCTATTAAAAGTTCATGCGTTGTTAGTGTTGGTTCAGAGCAAGCAAAGATCAATGAAGAAATCATACAACAACTTGCCCAGATTCGTACAGGTATGGAGATGATGATGAAGCAAAACCAAGACTGAGTGAATGCAGTGGTTCATCATCCTTCACATATACCCATGCATTACGAGCCATACCATAATGAGGATGTGTGTTTTATTAGTGACCAGATAGGGGTTTTTTGGACTAACGCTCAAGGGTCTAATCAGGACTATTGGCGCCAAGGTTAAGGAAACTGAGGTCGAAACTTTAATAGAGATGGAGCTTATTGGGACAACTGTGGAGGCTACTATGATAAGAAAAGGGCTCCAGAGAGGGATGCAAATTGGGATCATAGAGATGGCTTCAGAAATGGTCCTTATGTGCCACTGCATAATCGTAATGCAGGTGTAAGTAGTTCCAAAATTGAGGAGATGTTTGATCGCCTGTTGAAGAAAGATGACATATAGGATGAGACTCGGAGGGGCATGAAATCATAGATTTTAAGTATAAATCAGAAAATAGAGTCTCACTCTATGGCTATCAAAAAACTGGAACAACAGTTTAGTCGAGTGTCAAATAAACGTAATCAGCGTCAGAGGGGTAAACTACCTAGCAATACAGTTCAAAATCCTAAAAATAAAGGGCTGTATATGATGGTTACTACTCGGGCTGGCAAGAGCACCATTGATCCTCCCATGCCAGTTGATGAGGAAGATGTTCAAGAGGAGATGGATGAGGCAAGGATGAGGAGATAGGAGAAGATCATGGCAAGGATGGGGTGAAAGAAGCAGCTGATGTGCCACAGAAGTTGAAGCCCATTTGTAGGCCTCCTCTACATTTCCCTTAAAGAATCAAAAAGAGAGAGAAGAAAGGCAAATTCAAGCACTTTATCTCTATGCTAAAAGAACACTCCATCAACAACCCTCTCATTGAGGTATTCGAGAAGATGTCAGGGTATGCTAAGTACATAAAGGACTTGGTCACTAAAAAATGCACTATGGGTCAGGAGCTCTCCTAAGAGTTTCAGCCTTACAGTGCTATTACTATGATGTCCTTGGTTCAAAAGTGAGAACATCCATGTGCTTTCACCATACCCTGCACCATTAGAGAGATGGAGTTCGCAAGGGCACTATGTGATCTAGGTGCCAGCATTAATCTGATCCCCCGTGCGGTCTACAAGAAGCTAGGATTGGGAACCCCTACTCCAATAAGCATGTGGTTATTGATGGCGAATCGCACAGTGAAGAAACATATGGGGATACTATACGATGTGCTGGTAAAAGTTGAAAAGTACATATTCCCTGCAGACTTTATGATCCTAGATTGCAAAATTGACTTTTGCATCCCAATCATCTTAGAAAGACCATTCCTAGCCACTGGGTGAGCACTAATGGATATGGAAGCTGGTTAACTTTGGTTTAGAGGACCATTGATAGTCACTAGGGAGCACTCATAGATATGGAACCTGGTCAACTCAGGTTCAGATTGAATGACAAAGTAGTCATCTTCAATATTTGTTAGTCCATGAAGCATCCAGATGATTTGCAGAGTGAAGTCTAGGCAATTTGTGAAGTCTTAGTAACCACTTTGTCTAAGTTATACCACGACGATAAATCAGGGCTACTTGGGAGGCAACCCAAGGTGGAGACTAGTGCTTAGGTGCCCAGGTATGCATTTTGACCCTTATGTTTTATTTTTCTTTGATTTAGTGCATTGTGGACAATGCGCATCTTTTTCGATGGGGTATGGGTAGTAATGACAATTAGTGAAGTCTGATTAGCTTGGGTCCATAACTATCCTAATTTTTGTTCTCAGGGTTTTGTTGTGTATGTTCTTTTTCCCTATAACTATTTGCTTTCTGTTGAACTGACATGTTTAGGGTGTTTAGATAGTATTTGTAACATATAGTACCAATATTTATAGCATATAGCATATTTTTTTTTTTTGGAAAATGATACCCACTAAATATTTTGATTAGTAGTTAGATAACAATCACACATGTTTAGGTGTGTGACAATGTTTTTACTAGTAAGTGAGGATAATTTGAGATAAAAAGCTTGATATGAGAATCTTTTGTTGATAATGTATGTAGTGCCATGTAATTGTGAGCCTAATTTGCTAAGATTCATGTGTTTTGTGCTAATTCAGAACTTACCCTATTACTCTATGTTAGATTGAAGATTAATTAGATTAAGAAAGGATCTTAGGCCGTTGTTCTTAATAGTCCACTTAGCCTAAATATGACCAACCAAAACGATGATATAATCTCTTGTTCCTAATGTTTGAGCCTAATATATACCTATTCTTTGAAAACACCTGATTAACATAGTCTTGTTAGTTGTAAAATCCTGAAATTGGCTCTAGTCCTTCCTTGAACATTGTGCACCTTGACTGAGGCTAAAAACCCAAGTTGAAGGTGGCTACCAAAAGCGGCCCTGGTTCTGAGGACGGATATTGCGCACCTCAACACAGGCCAAAAGCCTAAGTTAAGGGTGGTGGTGTAAAGGTGAAACAAAAAAATAAGGGGGAGAATTAGTGATATAGAGAAAAATAGGAAAAATCACGTACTGGGTGCAAGAAAAAATAAGTGATGCCTTAGTTATGAGCTGAAAAGCAAAATGAAGAGTAAAAACAAGGCAAATAGCTGAAAAATGAAAAGAAAGTACCCAAAAAAGCTTGAAATTGGAAAAAGAGAAATAAGGTGAAAGTAATAGAGTTGGTAGTGAAAAAGTGTAGAAAAATGCAGTGCCAAGGAGGACTTTTTTAGTCACTACATAATATCATACCAAAGACCTTGAGCCGATGTTACAAGCCTAGAAAGTCCTAAACTGATCCTAGTCCAGTTAGTTGAAGATCTTAATCATGAGTATAGGGGAAAGCCTATGGTATTAGACATTATGCAAGAATATCTTTTGTGAGAGTGAGTGATTTTGCAAAGTTCGAAGGTTAAACATGAAAACATCATTGAGTGTCAGATATGAGACTTCTTTCTGTGAGGGCACTTACAATATATTGTTAGGACTAGACTTGTTCAGTGATTGTAGATTGTTGATAATACCTTGCTTGTCATAGTTGTGTTGTCATATGCACAAGTTTGTATTGGTTTGCTAGATAGCTATCTAATACTGTTTTGAAAAGTTGGTGTGGGTGTCTGAGTTTGAGATTTATGTGATGTATGCCATCGGGTTGAGGTCTGTGTGTTACTATATTATCTATATAGATTGAGTCCGTCACTTGAGGATAAACAACAATTTAATTTGAGGGTATTGATATACTGCCAAAATACAACACTTTTGATTCTTAAAACTTAGAATTTTATGTGTTCTCAATGCAATGTTAGTTGGTTTTATGTGTCTTTGTGTTTACATTTGCAGGATTATGGGTTGGCCTTGATTTTGGGGAAAAATGCAGAGGTTGTTGATTTTTGTTGTTATACGAGATCCTTTGCGGGCCGTAGATCATTTTACGGGCTGTAGGATTTTTCGTGAACAAATCCAGTGAGAGGCTATTTTCTAAAGTTTATTCTACAAATATGCAGACGAGCCATAAAAGGTTTTACGAGTCATAGTAGATAGTTCGTGCCCTGAGGATCAGAGATTGGGACTTTCTAAAGTTTCATCAGATGAAATCCTCTTTACGGGTCATAAATAAATTTACGAGTTGGAGAGGGGTGCCGTAGAGTTGAAGTCCAAATTTCTAGCAGATGACTACAAGACCACGATTACGGGCCATGGAATGCAATACGTCCTGTAGATCCCTTTCCTATGGTGTGTCGACCAGTTCTCCTATTTTGTTTAGGACTTGTATTTTATTCATTATAAATAGGCTTTTTAGGTTATTTTTCATAAGTTTTCACCTAGTATTAAGAGAACTCAATATTTAGAGAGAGAAAATTGTAAGATCATATTGGAGAGTCTTTAAGAATACTTGTGTTTGAATTTCATCTTTAAGCTTGTGATTCTTATTAAAGTTGGATGATAAAGCAAGATAATTCATAATTCTTGGAAGGTGTATAAGCATGTATTAATTAACTCTCTTCGTCTTGTATGTTTTCTAGTGGTGGCCAATATTAGAATCTCCCTAGTGTTGCTGACTGGACCAAAGTAGTAATGAATAGGAAAAGGGATTAATTGACATGATTCAATTGATGTGTTCGCATCTAATCAACCAACCTGGGCCGGGGGTTTGTACTGGGACTAATAAGTAAGGGTTAGTAATACACGCTATGGAGATGGGTCTAGTCGCATAGTGAAGTTCACCTCTCACCTTTGACAAAAGGGTGTGGTGAACATAACTTACTGTGCTGCATGCTATACACTAGAAAAGAGTTAGGTTATCCGGTGATACTGAGTTGGGGAAGCATGGGGAGCACAATACCCTAGTTTCTCTCCATATTGATTTCTCTCTTGTGATACTTAGTTTAAGTAATATTTCTCACTAATTATTGCAACCTCTCACTCATGGAGAAGTAAGTTAGTTAACCATTCAAATTGCAATCAGTGAATTATCTCTAGTGTACGTATTCCCTATGTGTTCAACCCTAATCTTTGTTAGGTTCTATTTCTTGGAAGCCACCTTTTTATCATCTATAAAGGAGATGTAACTTGGGGGACATCATCTTCCAATTGTCTCTTGTCTTTAACAGGCAAAGTCACACTATAGTTATCTGAGCTCCTACAGAGTTCAATCACCACTTAGGCTGAAATGTAGAAGGCCTTTTTAGAGAGGTTCTTTCCTAGGTTGAAGAAGCTGAAGTTGAAAGATCAGATCAACAACTTCGACAAGTTGCCTGATGATTTGATTAGTAATACACAAGAGGTATTTATCATGTGTTGGAGGAGTATTCTAGACCACAAAATTGTTGATGATTTCTTGGTGGAGATCTTTTATCAGGCACTTGAGGATAATATCAAAGTGGTGGCCGACATAATCATTGGCAACTCATTCTTTTATCGTCAATTTTTGATTGTAGTTTAATAACTAAAAAAAGTTGCAAAGACAAACCATGCATGCAGCTCGAGAGATAATTCAACAACCCAAAGCTCTTTCTCAGTAAGTACTAATTCAAAGTAGGCTAAGATAAATGGGGAGATAATAAAAGAGTTAGCTTGGATTAGTACTAATATGGGTTTGTTGATGAAGTAGAGTCATGAGCATATGAATGCAGTCAATCATCAGCCTCCATAAGAACCCATATGTGAGGAGCGCTACTATGAATAGGATATTTACTTTGTCACTAATCAGATGGGGGGTTTCTAAAACAATGCCCAAGGGTCCAATCAGGACTATTGGCGCTAAGGTAAAGGGAATCAATGTCGGAACTTTAATAGAAATAGTGCTTTCAAAGTTAACAACCAAGGTAGCTACTATGATAGGAATAGAGGCTAAGATAGATATGCTAATTGCAGATATAGAGATAGTTATGGGGATGGTCTGTATGTTCCACCACAAAATCGTGACTCTAGGGTTGATACTTTGAGTATTAAGGAAGATCGTCTCATTCTGTTCCT
>DF362777.1:2910-22230 GCA_000787875.1 Solanum virginianum
ATCCGAACATTTTATCAAACACTTAGAGGGTGTGTAATGCAAGTATGAAATATAGAGATGAAATCATGAAATAAAACCCATTGTAAAACCACCAATCAATACCGTACAACACCCTTAAGTAATATACATCAAAATTTCTTATTAAATTTTAAAATAGGTCCAAGATTTATAGCTCAAAACTTAGAAAAACAATCACAACTTGACATAGCTTTAACATAGTGTGCAATGAATTTCATAATAAGTAAGACCCATTTCTAAATCAACTTTAAATCATGAAATTTGAGTAAAAGGAGACTTGAGTATCATGGGTGAAAGGAACCCATGAAAGAAACCCACATAACGTAGCTTAGTAATAAACTTGGTGAAGATTGGAGATAGAGACAAGAAGCTTGAAGAAGAACCTTGACGGAGAACATTAGCTTGGGATGAGGGTTTGGGACTTGAATTTTAGGAGTTAAAATATATGGAAAGCTGATTCAAAGAGTTTCAATTTCATATGTCATGGGCCACCCAAAAATTTTTGTGCTAGGAGATATGACCTTTTAAAGTTGACCCGTCTACCGGTTAGCTAAGTGTTTGAGTGAGTATTGAGAAATGTTTAGGATGATATGAGGGTGAAAAAAGGCTAAGTATGGGTAAAAACATGTATGGGAACACTTCGGTCCAAAACTTAGAAGTTTTTGACCAAACTAAAAACATAGTCCCTAATATAAGCAAAGGCGCATTGCGGAGGCAACGCAAAAACCTCACTGGAAATTGCACCATGGGATTTTTGAATTTTGATACGGTTTCTCTAAAATCAGGGTTAGACCCTTTTCCCCCTAATTTTGACCCTTGAATAAGAATATGAAGTCAGATTTTCAAAACAATGAACAAATGTTGAGATATATGGAACTTAAAATTTTAGGCATTCCGAGACATATTTTCGAGCACTTTTTGGGATCGTTTTATGAAGTTAATCTCTGGTCCCTACATGGTTAGATCATATGGCCGAAAAGTGTGTATTAGTATATTAAATGTACTATGTGTGCGGGTATGCAATTCATATGAGTTATCAAACCTGCATTCAATGTTAGATACAATGACACATAATATAGAAAAAAGTATATATCCAAAGAAAAGTATCAAACAATATGCCATAAAATTCATGATGCATGAAATGCCATAATGCCCACATATAGTGGGGATAGACTATAACCAACAAATCAAACTCATGCGAGCTATAACATGAATTAGTAAGATAAAGACCTCCCATCGGTAGGACAAGATTACTTGCCAAGTGTAATCTATATCACACCTTACGACCCAGTTATTTCAGTTGATGGACACCTACCTTACGAACCAGTCTTTTCAGAAGGATTACCAATATCATATCATATCAATAAATGAATAACCATCCCTTTCGACTCGATCCTTTTGGTGATGGCTACCATTCCTATGCTGGCACATAGTTCAAGGAAAGGGAAAGGACCCTTAGGGATAGTCCTGATGTCCCCAATCCATCGATGCTAAGCCAAAATATCCCACGAGAATACTTATACATAAACATGCTTTCAGTAGAGGCAATATTCATTTCAAATCATTTGAATGCATATTTAGTCTTAAAGGCCAAACATTCCTCATAATCATTCATTCGTTGGCTAAAAAGCAAAATCATAGTTCATAATCATGATACTAATGCATAGGAATAGCTTATTCATATGACAATATGGTGCAAGCATCTAATATGCTCAAAGAGCCAATAACAATAGACATTTATATGATCACATTCTTGTCATAATCATAATCTTATCAAAATCCTTTACATAAACATAATTGGCCTTAACCCACTTTATATTTTTCATAAAAACCATATATGTATGCATATGCCATGAATGAGGTTAGATTAGCATGGGTAATAGAGATTCAAACTTAAATCAACAATACATTATGAAATTCAAGTAAAAACATAAGTAAAAGGGACTTGCACTTTCATAAGTTCAATGCATTTCATCATATTAGGGCTTAATTCACTTAAAATCAATAAATAAACATAGCCTATATATCAATTCAATTTAATAAACAATAATATTGAAAACCCATATCTAAAGTAAGCTAAAATTCATGAAAATAACTTGTGAAGAGTTTGGGTCTTCTTTGTTGAAAGAAACCAAGAATCAAACCCATATACCTTAGCTAATGAAGAAGATTCAAGAAGCAATTTGAAAAAAATGTGCCTTCCCTTGATTCCCAAGCTTAATTACCACTAGAGATCTTTGAGAGAGACTTGAGAGAATTTTAAATGCGAGAAATGAATTTGAATGAGAGGAATAGAGTTAGGCCAATTGGAGGTCTTAAGATAGCATAGGAAGTCATAAATGACCCTTAGGAGAAGCCATAATTCCAAAAATATCATTAATAAAGAAAACTAACATGTCTTGCTAGGGTCCTGTGAGGAGGTTTTATGGTCCGTACAAGGTTTCATGGACCGTGAAACCCTCCCATATTGCCTTACTTAGTCAATTTTCAAAAAACACTACACAGATAGGCTTTACAAAAATGGGCATAACGTCTTGACCTAAACTCAGAATGAAGTGATACCAGATGTACTGGAAAGCTGATTCAAAGAGTTTCAATTTCATATGTCATGGGCCACCCAAAAATTTTTGTGCTAGGAGATATGACCTTTTAAAGTTGACCCGTCTACCGGTTCTTATGAAAAGCTTAGCTAGTGGAATTCCTTTGAGCTTGGCTTGATGTAGAAGAACCATACTGGGCCAAAACAACATTAATAAGCTTGAATTGATGGCTTGAAAGTGAACTTGGCTTGATCTTGAAGATTCCATACTTAGAAAAATTCAACGTAGGCGTCCATACGATCGACTTCACGGTCCGTACCACTTTACATGGACCATATAGTCCTCCGTACAACTGCACTTAGAAAATATAATCATCTAATACTTAGAAATATTTCACTTCAAAAGCCATATGGGGAGGTATACTAGTCGTACCACCCTATACAGACCGTATACTTGGCCGTCCCACTTCACTTGGTTCCAAAACTATGAAATTTCATGGCCAAGGCCACTACACGACCCTTTACATGGTCTGTGAAGCCTCACATAGCCCGTGTATGGTCCATGTGTGGTGTGCCATCGTCTAAAACTCTACTTTAAAGCTCCAACACCCTACACAAGGCCAAGGGTCACTCCAAGGAAGCTCCACACGGTTCTTATAGCCTCATATGGACTGTGAGGGCTTCATTGGAGCATCATCTTGGTCCAAAACCTTCCAAGACCACATTTCCAAGCTCTACTGAGGTCGTACAATGTCTGGGTCCTTACAATGTTAAATGCGATACCCAAGGGCACCTCATCCAGACCATCTCTATCATCTTAAGCATTCATAGGCATTAAAGTAAAACTTTTTGCAAAAGAAAATAGGGGGAAAAGGTCTAAGGGTGAATTTTTGACAATGAAGCAACATTAAAAAATAGTGGAAATACTATAATCATCTTGTTTATCCATATGCATACCATCTACGTCATAAACAGATGGGATCGGTATTGGTCAATCTACATCAAATAGAAAAGAATCCAAAATAAGGTAACATAAAAAGTAAAAGCCTTAAAAGGGATACAAATGCATTATATTAAACAAAGTAAAGATACAAGATAGAGGAAAAAGTGGAGAAGTCCCAAAATAATGGCTCACCATAGTAAAGGTACTAGTTTAGGACGCTGAGAACTAGCCTCGAGTTGGTGGAGGAGTGCCTGTTCCTATATGGTTAAATCATGCAGGCAAAATATGCGTTAGTACGTTTGAACATAATACATATGTGAGATGCAATGCATCGAAGAAATTATAATTTCATTATTAATAAACATAGCATATAAGGATATATAGAATAAAGGATACATAAGCAAGCTCAAACACGCAGAAGGAATATGTCTCAAGATCAATATGAGTTTGTGTATAAGAAAGCACTTAATTTGGAAACATAGCATAAGATCATAAGCTTATGTGAATGAACCTTTACAGACATATAGGACCATGTGAGCTACTACAAGGAATCCAACATAACCACTTACGTTAGTGCATAGAGACCCCTTGTCGAGTGGAACTCCATTAACCTTAATGCATCATTATAACATAAACGGCCTACGTGGATCCACTAACCTATCCTACAAGGCTCCTATGGTGGCACATAGTTAATGTGACAAAGGGTTTCTTCTAAGTTTCCCTTACTAAACCTCACCATATGGTCACATTCAGTGCTAAGTCATCTCACATAATCTTTAAAGTTCAACATAGAATCATAGGTAGAATTCATAGAAGTAGCTCGAACTTAGGAACCACCAAGTTAGAATTGTCCTTTCATCTTGGGGACCTTTATTAAACATCTTTTAAGGCATTTAACATCAAACTCATATCTTTGATAAACATAACTTTAAAATGCTTCATTATATCCTCATAATCATAAGTCAGAGAAAGCTTTACTTGAAAACTAGGTGGGCTTACTTTTATCATGGTACAATAATAAATCACATAAATCACAAGAACTTTTTAAAAAAGGAACATCAATATCACCAATCCTTGATCATATCGAAAATCATCATGGAATCAACATCATATTTTAAAAATGCATATATTACTTAGCAAAATAGTTACTAAACTTCATAAGTATCATATCAAAACATAAATATCACAAAATCATCACAAGCATGCATATTAACTTGAAAAACATAAGAAAAAGGTAAAATGCTTGATAAGGATGTGAAAGAATAACCAAAAATCAACTCACATACCTTGGAAGAACAGGAGAGAAACAAACTTGTAGGATTGAGGAAGAATCTTGGAAACCTAACCTTGCCCTAGCTTGTTCTTAAGAGACTCTTTTTGCCTTAGAAACTTTGAGAGTAAAGAATTGGAGAATGAATTAAGGAATTACGATGTAATGGCTGTTATAGGGTCCCTTTCCCATCCCCTAAATGACTTAGTATTGGAATAGAAAGGATAAAAATGACAAAATTACCCCTCGTTAAAATTGATGAAGTTGACCTACAAGACCCCGATTGTGGGTTGTAAGTCAATCCATGGGCCGTAAGTCCCTTTGTCAGATGACACATCTAAAAATCATGAATACTAACTTTGCTGGACTAAAAAACATAAAGCATCAGTACACGCCGTGAAACATCTTATGGGTCATGGTTGGACTCATAAAGTCCTTACACACTTAGCTATTTTCCTCATTTCCTTAGCTTTACCAATGAAAGGATCCTACAAGTCGCAACCTATTCAATGGGCCTTCTAATAACTCGTAAGTCACTTTCCCAAAAACTCCAAATTTCCTTTATGTCTGGGGTCCCACTCATTAAACCATCTATGAGTCGTAAGGTGTCCTATGGGCCGCCACTAGGTCATGGGTTACCCTACACTTGGAAAACTTTTCCCTTCCTAAAGTTCTATGTTTAAGAACGAACCTACGGGTCATATGTCAACTTATGGATCATAAGTTATCTTGTAAACTAGACTTCAAGTTATTTTTCTAGCCAATGTTTTTGTACTCAGGGCTCTTAGTCTATGGGTATTACAATATCTCCCCGTTGAGGACATTTATCCCCGAATATACTTGAAGGCAGGATCTAGCGAGTAAACTAGCAACTAATAACCCAGTGTGCATGCAAAAATGCAAGTCAAACATCATTTCTCAAATTTTCAAATTTCATACTTTAAACATGCTTCAAAACAGTTCATGAACATTAAAATAAGTGCATACATCATGAAAGACTAGAATGCATGGAATTTGAGGTTTTTGGAAGAATTCTTAATACCTTAGGCTTGAGTAAAGTGGAATAGATGTGGATAGTGCTTCGTCATATCTCCTATCGCTTCCCATGTAGCACCCTCAAGTTGTTGGTTTCTCCAAAGTACCTTGACGGTTGTAACTTTCTTCTTCCATAGATTCTTCACTTGCCGATCTAGGATTTCAACTAGTACCTCTTCATAACTCAAATCCTCTTCAATGTTCACATCATGAGAAGGAACTATGGAACTTGGGTCACCTATGAATTTCTTCAACATTGACACATAGAACACCAGATGAATTTTCAATCACTAATTTCAAACCACCCGATGGGTGATCTACAACGTCTCTCAGGTTACCCGTTGGTTTGGGGATGAAAAGCCATACTCAACATCATTCTAGTGCCAAGTCCTCTTTGAAAAGATTTCAAAAAGTGAGAAATGAATTGAACTCCACGATCTGATATGATGGATAATGGAATCCCATGCAATCTCACTAACTCTCGAATATACAAAAGGGCATGGTCCTCGACACTGAATGTAGTCTTGACCGGTAGAAAATGAGCCAACTTCATCATGCGATCAACGATCACCCATATGGACTCAAAATGCTTTTTGGTCTTTGGCAGTCCAACCATGAAGTCCATGTTGACCTCCTTCTAATTCCAAGTAGAAATGTAAATTTCTTGTGCTAGGCCAGGCCACCGAGCCTCTGGTGTTCAACTTTGACCTATTGGCAATTGTCACACTCGAACACAAATTGAGAAATATCCTTCTTCATTCTATTCCACTAATAAATCTCTCTTAAGTCTCTATACATCTTGGCAATGACTGGATGAATGGAATGTTAAGATTTGTGGGCTTCTTGCATGATCAACATCTTCAACTCACTATCATTAGATACACACAACCTTTCTAGATATTGGAGCACACTTTATCCTCCATATGAGAAGACTTCTATCGTTCTATCTTTTACTATGGTTTTTTCAACTTAACCAAGATGGGATCTTGCTTGGCCTTAACCTCATTAATGAAAGAAGATGCAGACCCATGAAGAACCATTGCACCACCACTTCTAGACTCACTTAATTTCACTCCCAGTCTAGACAACCCATGAACATCTTTGGCTAACTCCCTTTTTCCATCATCTTCAATGTGGCACATGCTACTCATGGAGATTCTACTAATGGCATTAGCTACAACATTGTATTTTTTGGGTGGTACTTCCCACTCATATCACAATCCTTGAGTAGCTTTAATCACCTTTGTTGCCTCAAGTTGAGATCCTATTGGGTGAACACGTGTTGGAGACTCTTGTGGCCGGTGAAAATTTCCATATGAACTCTATAAAAGTAATATCGCCAAATCTTCATTGTAAAATCTATAGCTGCAAGCTCTAGATCATGAGTTGGGTAATTCTTCTCATGCTCTTTCAACTACATTGAAGCATAGGTAATCACTTTACCATTTTGCATTAACACACAACCCAGCCCAACCCAATCCTTGATCCATCACAATACACGATGAACCCATCATTCCCTTCTAGAAATGTCAATTTAGGGGCTAAAGTCAACTAATCCTTTAAAGTCATGAAACTCCTCCCACATTTATCCCTCCATAAAAACTTAGACTTCTTTTGAGTTAGCTTGGTGAGTGGAGAGGAAATAGTAGAGAAGTCTTGTACGAATAGTCATTAGTAACCGATTAGAATCAAGAAACTCCTTATGTCAGTAGGAGTCAATGGCCTTGGCCAGTTTCTCACCATTACTGTCTTCTAAGGATCAACTTTTATGCCCTCTCTAGATATGACATACCGAAGAAAGGCAACCTCATCTAGCCAAAACTTGCATTTATCAAACATTACGTAGAGCTTCGATCCCTCTATGTTTGCAATACTACCCTCAAGTTCTCCATGTGCGCTTGCTCACCTCAGGAGTAGATAAGAATGTCATCAATAAACACCACAATGAACATGTCAAGGCAAGGCTTGAACACCCTATTCATGAGGTCTATAAATAATGTTGGTGCATTAATGAGGCCAAACGACATCTCCACAAACCCAAAATGATGATACCTAGTTTAGAAAGCCATCTTTGGGATGTCACTCCTTTCACCCTCAATTGGTGATAACCAAATCTCAAATTAATTTTGGAGAAACAAGTAGCTCCTTATAACGGATCAAACAAAGCATCTGTCCTTAAAAGGGGATACTTATTCTTAATGGAGACCTTATTGAGTTGCTAATAATCAATGTACATACGGAGCGACCCGACCTTCTTCCTTACAAATAGCACTGGAGCACCCCATGGAGACCAGATAGGTCTATGATGTCGCCCAAGCTACACCTTTTTTTTTTTGGCTAAAGCGATTGTTGCCGAGTTATATAACCTAACAAAGGTTAGGAGCAAATCCCATATTGAAAATGGTAGACTTAAAAGAATTCAATATAATTTAGGTTAATTAATAAACTTATCTCCCCAAGGGGGGGAGGGGTTGTGACAACTACAAAAAGTAATCCTAAACTAAGACAATTGTTAAACTAGTATGAAGAGTAATAAGGGTATTGTACTCCCCATAATTTCCTAACTCAGTATTACCAGATAATCGAATCCTTTTTCGGTGTGTAGCATGCAGAATGGTAAGTTAAGTTCACCAAACCCTTTGGCTCAAGCGAGAGAAAAATTTCACTATGTGATTTGGTCCATCCCCGTAGTGTGACATTACTAACCTTACCTATTATCCCAATACAATCTCTCCTTGGTCCAGTTTGGTTGATTAGACGAGAAACATCAATCCAATCATGTTAATTAATCTCTTTTCATATTCATTACTACCTTGATCCAATTAGTAGCACTAGGCAAATTCTAACGTTGACCATCATTAGAAAGCATTAAATATGAAGAGAATTAATTAATACATGTATGCACACTTTTCAAGAATTATAAATTATTCAATTTTACCTTGTTAGTTCTTTATGGTTCGGACAACCCTAGTTGTGGATTTAGCTACTCATGATTAGTGTGATTGCAAGACTTATGAATTTGAATAACATAATTGAGCACTAACACAAGTGAATTAAGCACAAGAAATTTGAACTTTTCAATATGAATCACAAGTTCAATATCAAAAGATGAAAATAAAATTTACAAGTGTTTCTCAAAATAATTTTCTATCATGTCCCTCTACTAATATATTGTAAAAATAACCTAAAAAACCTATTTATAGTGTTTAAAATACAAAATCAAAATAGAATAGGATAGCTAGGTCGGCAAACTCTACGGTAGGTTCTACGGGTCGTATAATATTTTATGGCTTATAAATGAGCGTTCGTGGATTGCTTCTTTAAAACTAGGGCTGACTTGACATCCCTCTATGGCTCGAAGGAGGTTTTGTCTGATGACTTTTCAACAACTTCCCACTTTTTGATCCTCAGGGCACGACACAAAGTCTACGACTTGTAATGTCTTCTACGGCTTGTCTGCTTGTTCGTAGACTTAACTTCAGAAATTCAACCTTCACTGGAATTGTCTACGAAACCATCTTTATAGCCCGTAGAAATGTCTAAGGCCCGTAAAGGGTCTCATGGAACTTCTGCTTCAGCAAATTCTGCACACTTAGCCCAAATTCCGCAAAATAAAAATAAAAACACATCAAATCTACTAATATCGCATTAAGAACACACAAAATTCCAAGTTTTAAGCATCGAAAGTGCTTTATTTTTATAGCACATCAGCACCCTCAACTTAAAATTGTTGTTTCTCCTCAAGCAATAGACTCAATCAACATAAGTAGCACGGTAACACACATACCTTCATCTAGTGACATACATCATATCAAACTCAGGCACAAATACCAACACCACATTCAAAACACATCAGATAGCTAGTAAGCAAACCAACACAGGTCAATGCATATGACAATGCAACTATGACAAATGAGGTAGTTATCAACAAGCCACAATAACTGACTTAGTCTTATGTTAACAATACAATGCAAGTGCCTTCACAGAAAGAAGTCTTATATCTCACTCGCAATGATGTTTTCAGGTATAATCTTGGGACAATACAAAATCACTCACTCTCACCAAAGACATTCAAATATCTTGCTCAATAACATATGCTTTTGACTACTTGGAGTCGGATCACTTTAGGACTTTATTGGTTTATAACATAGGCTCAGAGGGCTTTAGTATGAGGTTTTGGGAACATAGTGACTAAAGGCCCTCCTTAACATTATAGTTTTTTACATTTTAGCCCTACCAACACTATTACTTTTCAGCTCATTCTCCCTTTCTCCTATTACAAGCTTTTCTGGGTGCTTTATTCTTATTTTTAGCTTTTTGCCTTGTATTTTTACAACATTTTTCTTTTTAGTTCATTACTAAGGCATCACTCAATTTTCTTGCACCCAGTACACATTGTTTCTCTCCTTTTTCATGAATCACTAATTTTCCCCCTCATTTTGTGTTTACCCTTATACCAGTCACTGCCAATTTAGGTTTTTGGCTTGAGTGGAGGTACACAATATCCAACCTAGGAACCAGGGCTACTTTTGGTAGCCACCCTCAACTTAGGCTTCTTGCCTCCGTCAAGGTTGCCAATTTTCAAGGAAGGACCAGGGCTAATTTCAAGATTTGACATTTAATAAGGCTAGGTAACTTAGGTTTTTACAAAGAAAAGGTACATGTAAGGATCAAACATTAGGATCTTGGGTTATTTTTACACATTTGGTTGGTTATTTAGGCTAAGTAGGCTATTATGAATAACAACCTAAGATCCTTTCATAACCAACTAACCTACAGTCTAAGTTAGAGTAACAGGGCAAGTTCTGAATTGAAACACAATACATGAATTTAGCAAAGTAATCTAGTCATGACCCAAGCCTAGGGCCTAGATATGATCGACAAATGGGGAAAATGAAGGGACCATGAACAAACCTCATAGCATATCGTTACATATCGTTGGTCGTGAAAGCAATTAAAATGATAATATTAGGCAAGCATAAACAAGGGAAATTAGAACTAAGGGTAAACTTCCATATTGTAACATTAAGAAAACAAGAGAGTCGAGGCTCAAGCATAGATACGTAACATATCCAACAATACCTCTACTACGTAGATAAGAGCGGGGGCCAAGACAAGCAACTGGGCTTACCCTTATAGTCAATACATAACCAAAAGAAGATAGTCTTAATACACAACAAGAGATCATAAGCAATGTCCCTGAAATGGAGGACTCACCAACAAATTTGTAGGACAATCAATCTAGCCACGTGGAGGAGGAGGACGATAAAGTGGTGCTCCGGTTCCTACATGGTAACATCATGTAGGCATAAAGTATATATTAGTACATGTGACTGTACTATGTAGGATGTAATGCAATGAAAAATAGATATCATAGTCAAAATGAATAGAGATAAACAATAACTAGCATAGTAATAATATGGCATGTATGATTAATGGTTAAGTAAAACATACTTACATAGGACATTGCATATATGTAAGAAGAGACCATTAAACTATTTGTGGATCGACATACCATACCACCCTTGGTGATTGAGGTACAAACCCCGTTAATAGGTTGGTGGATCATCGCACCCTACCACCCGTGGTGCTGGAGTACAAACCCCCCGATAGGTTGATGGGTACAAACCCCCACTAGGTTGATGGATAGTTGGACACTACCACTCGTGGTGCTAGAGTACAAACCCCTGATAGATTATCAAGTTATGAACCCCTTGACAAGGTTATCCGGGGTGTAACCCCTGAGTAGCGTATGGTCACATTCCAACATTATATAGAGAATACCATATACATACATTCCTTTCATCATAATTTTATCATCATTTTATCATTATATAGTTATTCAACTCATAAGACATACATTGGACCTTCAATACCTCAAGAAACCACAACGGAACATTTTATCGAACACTTAGAGGGTGTATTATGCTAATCTAAAACCATGCAATTCAAGAGTGAAATCATATTAGAAAATTTGATGTAAAACCTTCAATAGATACTTGGTAATAACCTCAAGAAATATAAATCAAAACCCTTTACAAATATTACAATAGATCTTGATTTTAACCATAAATAAATACTTGGGAACACCCTCAAGTAAAATATATCAAAACCCTTCATCAAATCTTACAATAGAGCTTGGTTTCATAGCTCAAAACATAGAAAAACAGTCACAATTTCATAAACCCCAACATAGTGTGCAATGATTTTCATAATAATTAAGACCCATTTTTAAATCATGTTTAAATCATGCAAATTTGGGCAAAAGGAACCTTAGATATCATGGGTGAAAGGAACCCATGAAAGAAACCCACATACCTTAGCTTTGGAGATGAAGTTAGTGATGATTGGAGATGGAGACTTAAAGCTTGAGTGCAATATTTAACATCTGGAAAAGGTTTTGAGATTTGAGTTTAGGAGTAATTATATTTGGCTAAGTGTTTGAATGAGTATTGGAGAATGTTTAAAATGATATGAGGGTGGAAAATGGCTAAGTATAGGTATTTTCACGTTTGGGAACACTTAGGCCCAAGACTTAAAAGTCTTGGACCAAAGTCAAAAATCTACACCAGTTTTAACACTGGTGTGCCTCGCGGAATGGATGCGTAAACCCCACTAGAAATTGCAATTTTGGAAAATTGAAATTGCTAATCGTTTGCTCTTAAATCAGGGTTAGACCCATTCCACTCAAAATGACACCCTGAGCAAGAATATGAAGTTAGATTTTCGATATCGTATAGGGATTTTGAGGTATAAGGAAATTAAGATTTCGGGCACTTTCGAGGCATATTTTCAGACACTTTTTGGGTTCATTACAATATCTCGCCCTTGGGAGCATTCGTCCCCGAATGACAAAGAGATGTATATAAGAGATGTAAACATGACAAATTCAGCCCATATAGAGATGCAACAATGCACTTAAACATCATTTCAAAAATCTCATCATAAATGTAAAATCATCATAAACTTTTTAATTCAAACATGAATGTATGCACTCACACAAGGGATAAACTTAAGACTTGAGATTATGTAAGGGACTTACATTACTAACTTAGGCTTGAGTGGAGTGGAAAAGGTAAGGATATCTCTTTTGTATGTCTGCCTCGGCCTCCCAAGTAGCACTCTCAACATGTTGATTCCACCAAAGGATCTTAACAAAAGCCACCTCTTTGTTTCTCAACCTCTTCACTTGCCTATCAAAAATCAAAACTGGAACCTCTTGATAGGTCAAAATTATTTTCAATCATACCTACAACATTAAGAGGCACAATAGCATTCGGATCACCCACATATTTTCTCAACATAGACACATGAAAACCGAATGAGCCAAATCCATTTCTCTAGGAAATTCCATATCATAAGCTACCTTGCCAACCCTTCACATCACCCTATAAGGACCCATATATCTTGGGCTCAACTTGCCCTTCTTACCAAAATGGACCACACCCTTCATGGGACATCACCCTATAAGGGCCTATATATCTTGGGCTCAACTTGCCCTTCTTACCAAAATGGACCACACCCTTCATGGGTGACACCTTTAAATAAACGTAATTGTCAACTTCAAATTCAAGTTTCCTTCTCCTCACATCGGCATAAGACTTTTGATGACTTTGGGCCATCTTTAACCTTTCTCTAATCATCCTAACCTTCTAAAGAGCCTCCATAACCAGATCTGGTCGTAAGAAGGCCACCTCACCAACCGTCTACCATAGAGAGCCTCAAAAGGAGCCATACCGATGCTAGAGTGATAGCTATTTTTATAGGCAAACTCAATCAACGGAAGATGATCGTCCCAACTACCTTTGAGCTCCAACACACATGCTCTAAGCATATCCTCCAAGGTTTAAATGATCCTTTCGTCTTGGCCATGCGTTTGAGGGTGGAAGGTGTAGAAAGCTTAACTTTAGTACCAAGACACCTTTGGAAGGACCTCCAAAAATGTGAGGTAAATTGAGCACCACAATCCGATATAATGGACAAAGGAATCCCATGCAACCTCACCAAGTCATGGATGTATAACTTTGCATAATATTCAGCCCCATATGTGGTGTTAACCGATAGGAAATGAGCTGATTTTGTCATCCTATCAACCATAACCCAAATGGAATCAAAACCTTTTCTAGTCTTGGGCAACCTAACCACAAAATCCATATTCATCACCTCCCACTTCTAAGTAGGAATCTCTTTGTCTTGGGTTAGGCCACCCAACCTTTGATGCTCGACTTTGACTTGATGACAACTATGGCAATCGAAAATGAATTTGGCAATCTCCCTTTTCATACCTCCCCACTAATACACCTCTCTCAAATCTCTATACATTTTGGTGGAACCAGGGTGGATAGAATAAGACGAGTTGTGGGCCTCATCAGGGATCTTTTCTATCAAGCCATCAACACATGGTACACATAACCTACCTTGGTACCTAAGGGCATCATCTCCCCCTTGGGAGAAAACCTCTAGCTAGGACTTTTTCACTAAGGCCTTCAATTCTAATAACGAGGGATCAAGATCTTGTTTTACAATCACCTAATCAACCAAAGAAGACTTAGCACCATCCACAACAACAACATCACCATCACTATCACCAACCTCCTCCAACCTAACCCCCAATCTACTCAACCAATGCACTTCCCTAGCCATCTCCTTATCACCACCATCAACATACGCTAGGCTACCCATAGACACCCTACTCAAAGTATCCACCACCATATTTGCCTTATCGGGATGGTAATGAACACTGTTATCATAATTATTAAGAAGTTCTAACCACCTTTTTTAATCTCAAGTTGAGATCTTTTTGAGCGAAGACATATTGGAGGCTCTAATGATCGGTGAAGACATCATCATGCACCCAATACAAATAATTTCACCAAATTTTCAAAGCAAATACTACAGCGGCCAATTCAAGAGCATGAGTAGGGTAGTTCTTTTTATGTACTTGAGTTGCCTAGAAGCAATCCATCTTAATACCATCCCCCAATGCCACATATCCTAGGAAGGCAACCTCCCTCAACCAAAATTCACACTTTTCATATCTAGCATACAATTTCTCCTCCCTCAATCTTTGCAACACAATCCACAAATGAGCCCTATGCTCCTCCTCACCACGAGAATAGATCAAAATATCATCAATGAAGACCACAACAAAAGAATCAAGGTAGGCTTTAAAGACCCTATTCATAAGGTCCATAAAGATGACCGGTGCATTGGACAACCCAAAAGACATCACAACAAACTCATAATGCCCATACCTAGTCCAGAAGACCATCTTGGGAATATCACACTCCCTCACCTTCACTTGATGATATACGGACCAAAGATCAATCTTAGAGAAGTGGCTAGCCCCTTGCAATTGGTCAAAAAAATCATCAATCCTCAGAAGAGGATATCTATTCTTGACGGTGAACCTATTGAGTTACCGATAGTCAATACATATCCTAAGGGAACCATCCTTCTTTTTAACAAACAACACCGGTGCACCCCAAGGTGATAAGCTAGGCCTAATGAACCCCTTCTCCAACAAGTCCCTCAATCGCTCCTCCAACTCCCCTGGGGCCAAATCTTAAGGGAGAATAGAAATGGGCCGAGTACCGGAGAGAAGGTCTATGCCAAAGCCTATTAACCTTTCGAGAGAAACACTAGGAAGATCATTTGGGAAAACATCAAGAAACTCATTTACAACCGAAACTGACTCTACGGAAAGGACTTTAGACACCACATCCCTAACCCTCACAAGACGGTAAAGACACCCCGTAGAGATCAACTTACGGGCATTAATACAAGAGATAAATCTACCCTTAACCACCAAATCTTGACTCTCCCACTCAAAGACAGGTTCATTTGGAAATTAGAAGTTGACCCTACGGGTTCTATAATCAATAAAAGCATAATACGCATGGAACCAATCCATCACAAGAATAATATAAAAATCAACCATGTCCAACTCAACAAGATCACAAGGCAATATTTTATACAAGATGCAAATAGGACAACTTCTATAAACTTTTCTAGCAACAATAGATGAAACAATAGAAGTAGACACCTCATATGACTCATACAACAACTCGGGGTCAACATGGAACTTTTTGGCAACAAAGGGGGTAACAAAAGAAAGAGTGGCACCTGAATCAATCAATGCATACACATCAAAGTCAAAGATTTTCAACATACCAATAACAACATCGGGAACCTCATCCACCCCTTGCCTCCAAAGCAAAGCACAAAACCGATTGTGCCTTAGGGCACTATCTTATCGGCCACCTCTCCCAAAAAGAACCACATTAGCACCTTGTGGACGAACCTATATGCCCTTGTTACAATTTCAAGGGCAATCCACCATTTTGTGACCCACTTCCCCACAACCAAAACATGAATTAGTATCTCTCAAGCATAGGCCCTTATGACCCTTACCACACCTAGGACACACCACAATAAGAACCACAACACCAACACCTTGGGTCCTTGGGAAATCATTAGCAAATACCCTATTAGAAGCATGAGAGGACACTTGGCCTTGGTGGATCCGGCCACACTTTTGGAACTTACACTCGAAACAGCCCCTCTTAGCCTCATGACCGCTCTTTTTCCTTAATTGCTTCTCTTCCATTTGCTCAGCATAGGTCATCAAACATGACAAGTCCATGTCACTAATCAACATGGCGGACCAACACTCCACAACAACCAAGTCGGACACACCCATCACAAATTTGTTCATCCTAGATCTTGAGTCGGCCCTCAAATATGGAGCATATTTATAAAGTTGGTTGAACTTCAAGGCATACTATGTCACACTCAAAGACCATTCACTCAAATTCATAAACTCCAAGTAGAGCATAGTTTCAAAGTTGCTCAAAACATGAGCAAAATACCGTCCCTCACACTCATAGACCCTTGCCTCAAATTCATAAATTCCACCAACTTAGCTTCCCTAAGTTCAAGGGGGAAGAACAGATTAAGGAAGGACACCTTGAACTCCTCCCAAAGCACCACATAGTTGACTCCCTTCTCTTCCTTCCATTAGTTGTACCATATTTGAGCTACCCCTTTGAGTTGGTAGGCCGCCAACTACGCCTTATCCTCCAACCTCACAACCATGATAGACAAAATCTTGTAAACCTCATCAATAAATCCTTGAGGGTCCTCACTCAACTTTGACCAATGAAATTTCGGGGGATTCATTCTCATGAAGTCTCTCACCCGAGAGGCCGGGGTAGGAGCATGAGGGGCTTGGGCCCCTTAATTGGCTTAATTAAACACCACTTATACAACCAAAGTGAGACCATCCCTAAGATCTCAATTGGCCAGTCGAGCCTTGGGTACGTGGACTCAGCTTTCTCAAATGATAGGCATGATCTAGCATAGCAAAGAACAAGACTTAGGGGAGGAAAACTTAATTCAACACTATGGCACGACTTAGAACATGAAGAAGAGAAACATTTCCTAAAAAGTCTCATAGCCTCCTACTAATAATTATGGTACACAACACAACCATGAATAAGAATCTAATCAACGCGGTATATTGGACTCCGAGGATCTAACAACCTAGTGCTCTGATACCATCTTTATCACAACCCAAGCCTAGGACCTAAACGTGACCAGCGAATAAGGAAACCCAAAGGAACCCCAAACAAGCCTCATAACATATTATTACAAATCCTTGGTCACAGAAGTAATTAAAAAAACAATAAGAAACAACCATAAACAAGGAAAATTGGGACTAAGGGTAAACTCCCATATCATAACAACAAGAAAATAAGAGAGTCAAGGCTCATAGCATAGATAAATAACAAGTCCAACAACACCTCTACTACATAGATAAAAGAGAGGGACAAGAAAACCAACCAGGCTCACCCTCATAGTCAATACATAACCAAAAGAAAGAAAGTCTTAATACATAGAAAGAGAACATAAACAACATCCCCGAAATGGAGGACTCACCAACAAGCTTGAAGGACAATCAAACTAGCCACGTAGAAGGAGGAGAATGATCAAGAAGTGCTCTGGTTCCTACATGGTGACATCATGTAAGCATAAGAGTATACGTTAGTACGTTTGAATGTACTAAGTATGTAGGATGCAATGCAAAAAGAGATAGACATCATAGTCAAAATGCATATAGATTAACAATAGCTAGCATAGTAATAATATGACATGTATGATTAATACTTTAGTAAAATATTCTTACATAGGGCATAACATATGTGTAAGAAAAGACCATTAAACTATTGGTAGATCATCACACCCTATCACCCCTGTTGATTGAGGTACAAACCCCGTCAATAGGTTGGTGGATCATTGCAGCCTACCATGCGTGGTGCCGAAGTATAAACCCCCTGATAGATTAATGGGTACAAACCCCCAAAAAGATTGATGGATAGTCACACCCTACCACCCATGGTTTCGAAACAAGACCCCGATAGGTTATCAAGATACGAACCCCTTGACAAGGTTATTCGATGTGCAACCCCCGAGTAGGGCATGGTAATATTCCAACACTATATAGAGAATACCATAATACATATATTCATTTCATCATCGTATAGTCATTCAAATCATAAGACATTTATTGGACCTTCAATTCCTTAAGTAACCATAACAAGACATTTTACCAAACACTTAGAGGGTATACTGTGCTAGTGCAAAACCATGCAATTCAAAAGTGAAATCATATTAGAAAATTTGATGTAAGACCTTCAGACTTAAAGGGTATGTAGTGCTAGTATAAAATCATGAAATTCAAGAGTGAAATGATGCAAGAAAAGTAATTGTAAAACCACCAATCGATACTTGGTAACACCCTCAACCAATATACATCAAAATCCTTCATCAAATCTTACAATAGATCTAGGTTTCATAACTCAAAACATAGCAAAACAGTTACAATTTCATAAACCCCAACATAGTGTGCGGTAATTATCATAATAATGAAGACCTATCTATAAATCATGTAAATTTAGGTAAAAGGAAGCTTGAATATCATGGTTGAAAGGAACCTATGGAAGAAACCCACATACCTTAGCTTAGGAGATGAACTTCATAAAGATTTGAGATGGAGACTTGAAGCTTAAGATCCGAAAAAGTTTTTGAGACTTGAGTTTAGGAGTAAAATATTTTGCTAAGTGTTTGAATGAGTATTGGGGAGTGTTTAGAGTGATATGAGGGTGAACTTAACATAGATACATAACATGTCCAACAAACACCTCTAATACATAGATAAGAATGGGGGCCAAGACAAAGTTACCAGGCTCTCCCTCATAGTCAAAAGAGATAATAAATAAGAATGTCTCAATTCATATTAAGAGAAACATAGGGAAAGGTCCCCGAAGTGGAGGAATTACCAACTAGCTTGAGAAGCATCGAAATAGAACATAAAGTAGAGTGTTTCAATAAATAACAAGAGAAATATAGACTAAGGTCCCCGAAATGGAGAACTCACCAACTAGCTTGAGTAGTACTGAAAAACTAGCCACGTGGAGGAGGATGATCAACTTGGGCACCGATTCCTACATGATG
>DF362777.1:22332-37714 GCA_000787875.1 Solanum virginianum
GATATATAATGTCTCCGGCATGGAGTATGCGTTAGTACGTTTGAATGTACTAAGTATGTAGGATGCAATGAAACAATAGATAGGCATCATAATCCAAATGTATAATATAAAGCAATAAGCATAATATAAAAATATGGCATGTATAATCAATGCTTAAGTAAAATATGCTTTAACTCATACTCATAAAGGATATCATATGTGTAGAAGAGACCAAGCTAGCTATTCAAGGTACAAAGCCCTTTGTGGTTGTGTGACACAAACCCCTCAAATGGTTGATAATAATCATACCTTATCAACAAGGTGGCGAAGTACAGACCCCCACCATGGTTACCCGAGTTTTTATCGCCAGGATCGATTATGGTCTAATGCAACACTTTACAAAGAGTATATCATATATATATATATATAAGCTCATTTCATCATTATATAGTCATTCATATCATATCTCTTGCTTTAAACCTTCAACTCATCAAGAAACCACATTTGGGCATATTATCAAACACTTAGAGGTTGTGTAATGCTAGTATTAAACCCTGTAATATAGACATGAAATCATGCAAGAAAATCCATTGTAAAACCATTAATCAACACCTTGCAACACCCTCAAGCAACGTACATCAAAATCCTCCTCAAGTCTTATAATAGATCAATGATTTATAGCTCAAAACACAGCAAAACAGTCACAACTTTACAGAACTTTTACATAGTGTGCAGTGAATTTCATAATAAGTAAGACCCATTTGTAAATCAACTTTAAATCATGAAATTTGAGTGAAAGGTGACTTGGGTATCATGGGTGAAAGGAACCCATGAAAGAAACCCACATACCTTAGCTTGTAGGTGAACTTTGTGAAGATTGGAGATGGAGACTTGAATCTTGAAGAAGAACCTTGAAGGAGAACCTTAGCTTAGGATGAGGGTTTGGGACTTCAGTATAGGGAGTGAAAATATGACTAAGTGTTTGAGTGAGTATTGAGAAATGTTTAGGATAATATGAGGGTGAAATTTGGCTAAATATAGGTAAAAACGCGTTTGACTTAAGACTTAGAAGTCTTGATAGAACTAAAATATAAAAGTCTCAAATTAATACAAAGGAACATCGCCTCCTCTCTGGAAATCAACATTTGGGAATTTCGTAATTGCTAATCTTTTGTTCTTAAATCGGGGTTAGACCCTTTTTCACCTAATTTTGACCTTTTGAACAAGAATATGAAGTCAGATTTTTGAAATAGTAAATGAATTTTGAGATATATAGAATTTAAAATTTTGGGCATTCCGAGGAACATTTTTGGGCATTTTTTGGGATCGTTTCAATATCTTCCCCTTGGGAAAATTCGTCCCTGAATGTAAAAGAGATGTACAAGACAAGAAAGATCTTAAACAAATCAGCCCCAATAAGAATGCAATATTACATTTAAAACACCATTTTCAAAATCTCAACATAAGTGTAAAATCATTATAGAATTGTCAACTTAACATAAATGCATATGAATGACATGGGGGCTGAAACATGACTTGAAATCATATACGGGACTTATAATTAGTACCTTAGGCTTGAGTGAAGTGGAAAAGGTAAGGATACCACCTTTGCATGTCTGCTTTGGCCTTCCAAGTGGCACTTTCGATTTGTTCGTTCCTCCAAAGAACCTTAACGGATGCCACCTCCTTGTTTCTCAATCACTTCACTTGCCCATCTAGGATCTGAACCGAAACCTCCTTGTAAATCACGTTATCCTCAATAACACCCATATCATCAAGAGGCACAATAGTGTTAGGATCACCAACATATTTTATCAACATAAAGACATGGAACACCGGATGGACCAAATTCATTTCGCTAGGCAACTTCAATTCATAAGCTAGCTTGCCAACCCTCTTCAAGACCTCATAAGGACCAATATATCTTGGACTCAACTATTCTTTTTCACAAACAAGACTGGTGCCAACCCTCTTCAAGACCTCATAAGGACCAATATATCTTGGACTCAACTTCCCCTTTTACCAAATTGAACCACACACCTTTAATTGAAAAAACTTTCAAATCAACCCAATCACCCACTTAGAATTCAAGGTCTCTTCTTCTCACATCGGCATAAGGTTTTTCACGACTTTGGGCTATTCTTAACCTTTCCCTTATCATCTAAACCTTCTCAAGAGACTCTATAACTAGATTCGGTCCCAATAAATCCACCTTTCCAACCTCAAATCAATCGACCAGTGATATATAATGTCTCCCATAAAGTGCCTCAAAAGGAGCCATACTGATGCTAGAGTGATAGCTATTGTTGTAGGCAAACTCAATCAAAGGAAGATGGTCATCCCAACTAACCCTCAACTCAATTACACAAGCCCTTAGCATGTCCTCAAGGGTTTGAATTGTCCTTTCGACTTGGCCATCCGTTTGAGGGTTGAAGGTTGTAATAAGGTGAACTTTTATACCAAGACCCTTTTGAAAGGACCTCCAAAAGTGTGATGTGAACTGTGAACCACAATCCGATATGATGGACAAAGGAACCCCATGCAACCTTACTAACTAATAGATGTACAACCTTGCATACTCTTTAGCCCCATATATGGTCTTAACTGGTACAAAGTAAGCCGATTTCATCATCCTATCAACCACCACCCATATGGAATCAAAACCTTTTCTAGTCTTGGCAAACCCAACCATAAAATCCATATTAATCACCTCCCACTTTCAAGTAGAAATCTCTATGTCTTGGGTTAGGCCACCGGACCTTTGATGTTCGTCTTTGACTTGGTGACAACTATGACAACCGAAAACAAATTTGGCAAAGTCCCTCTTTATGCCTTCCCACCAATACATATCTCTCAAGTCTATATACATTTTGGTGGAACCGGGGTTGGTAGAATAAGAAGAATTGTGGGCCTCATCAAGGATCTTCTCTCTCAAACCATCAACACAAGGCACACACAACCTATCTTTGTACCTAAAGGCCCCATCTCCCCCTTGGGAGAAAACTTCTAGTTTTCCCCCTTTCACTAAGGCCTTCATTTTAAGCAAGGAGGAGTCAAGATCTTGTTTTGCTATCACCTCATCAACCAATGATGACTTAGACCCGTCAACAAAAACCATACCATCATCACCAACCTCCTCCAACCTGACCCCCAATGTAGCCAATTGATGCACCTTCCTAGCCATCTCCCTACCACCATCAACATGGGCTAAGCTACCTATAGACACCCTAATTAAAGCATCTGCCACCATATTTGCCTTACCCGAATGATAGTGCACACTCATGTCATAATCTTTGAGAAGTTCTAGCCACCTTCTTTGTCTAAAGTTGAGATCTTTCTGAGTGAAGATGTATTGGAGGATCTTATGATCGGTAAAGGCATCAACATGTATCCCATACTAGTATTGACGCTAAATCTTTGATGCAAACACCACAATAGTCAATTTCAGATCATGGGTAAGGTAATTCCTTTCATGCATAAAGCAATGGAGGAGAACCTATTCACAAATCTTCTATAGTAACCCGCAAGGCCTAAGGAGCTCCTAATATCTAACGGGATCAATGTTCTAGGCCAATTTCTTATCACATCAGTTTTCTTAGGATCCACTTTTATACCATCCCCCGACACAACATGACCCAAGAATGCAACCTCCTTTAACGAAAATTCACCCTTATCATATTTGACATACAATTTCTCTTCCCTCAATCTTTACAAAACCACCCTCAAATGACCCATATACTCCTCCCTACTATGTGAGTAGATCAATATATCATCAATGAAGACTACAACAAAGGAATCAAGTTAAGGTCTGAAGACCCTATTTATTAGATCCATGAAGATGGCCGGTGTATTAGAAAACCTAAAAGACATCACAACAAACTGATAATGCCCATATCTAGTCTAGAAGGCCATCTTAGGGATATCACACTCCATCACTCTCACTCAATGATACCCAGACAAAAGATTAATCTTAGAGAAGAAGCTAGCCCCTTGCAATTGGTCAAACAAGTCATCAATCCTTGGAAGATGATATGTAGTCTTTATAGTGACCCTGTTGAGTTATCGGTAGTCAATACACATTCTAAGTGACCTATTATTCTTTTTCACAAACAAGACTGGTGCACCCTAAGGTGATTGACTAGGTCTAACAAATTTCTTTTCCAACAAATCCTTCAATTTTGCTCTTTCAACTCCTTCAACTCCGCCCGGGCCATACGATAAGGGGGAATGGAGATAGGTTGAGTGTCGGGGAGGAGGTCTATGCCAAAATCTATCTCCCTTTCGGGAGGGACACCGGGAAGATCATTTGGGAAGATATCAAGAAACTCTTTTACAACCGGAATTGACTCAATGGAAGGGACTTTAGACTCCACATTTTTAACCCTTACAAGATGATACAAACACCCCCTTAGAAATTAACTTATGGGCTTTAATGCATGAAATGAATCTACTATTGACTACCACATCTTGATTTTCCCACTCAATGATGGGTTTATTAGGAAATTAAAACTTGACCCTATGGGTTCTACAGTTAATAGAAGCATAGTAGGCATGCAACCAATCCATCCCAAAAATGATATCAAAATCTACCATGTCTAATTCAAAAGGTCACAAGGCAACAACTTATGCAAAATGCAAATAGGACAACTCCTATAAACTTTCCTAGCAACAATAAAGGAACTAATAGGAGTAGATACTTCATATGACTCATGTAATAACTTGGGGTTAACATGTAACTTTTCAGCAATAAAAGGGGTAACAAAGGAAAGACCAACCCCTGGATCAATCAAAGCATATACATCAAAGTCAAAGATTTTCAACATACTGGTAACAACATCAGGGACCTCACCAACCCCTTACATCCCATGTATTGCATAAAACCAATTTGTCTTCGGGCACTACCTTGAGGACTACCTTTACCTAATAGGACGGCATTTGCACTTCGGCCCTTGCCACAGTTTCTTGGACAATCTATCTCCTTGTAACAAGTTTCCCACATTCATAGCATGCATTAGAACCATTCAAACATGGGCCTCCATGGCTCCTTCCACAGTTAGGGCATGCATCAATAAGAGCCACCCCACTAATAGCTTGAAGCCTAGGAAAGTTATTGGCAAACCCCTTATTAGTAGCATGAGAACGCCCTTGCCCTTGATAAAATTTAGCACCCTTTTGGAATTTACCCTCGAATCGAGCCCTCTTACCTCATGTCCCCTTCTCTTTATCAACTTTTATTCCTCCATTTGCTTGGCATATGTTATCAACCAAGATAAGTCCATGTCACTAATTAGCATGGCAAACCAACATTCTTCACTTACTAAGTCGGAGACCCCCATCAGAAACCTGTTCATCCTAAATCTAGGATCAGCCACGCCCTTGGCCCATCGCATAGGAGCATACTTTGAAAGTTGATTAAACTTGAAGCCATACTCCCTCACACTCATAGTACCTTGTTTTAAGTTTATAAACTCTACCAACTTTGCTTCCCTAAGCTCAAGAGGGAAAAACCGATTAAGAAAAAGCCAATTTGAACTCCTCCCAAAGCACCACATTACTAATTCCCTTTTCACCCTTCTATTGATCATACCATAGTTGAGCTACCCCTTTGAGTTGGTATGCTACCAACTCTACCTTTTCATTCAGCCCGACACCCATGATATTCAAAATTTTTTAGACCTCATAAATGAATTCTTGTAGATCTTTATCCACCTTTGACCCATAGAATACCGGAGGATTCATCCTTATGAAATCTCTTACCTGAGTCCCCAGGGTAGTAACATGAGGGACTTGGGCCCCTTGATTGACTTAGTTGGCCACAACTTGGGCAAGTATAGTTAGAACATCTCAGAGCTCATCATTGGTAGGTTGCTCCTTGGGAGTTTGGGCCCATCTTCCTCTAGTGTTTGTCATGATCTAGCATAGCAAAGAAAAAACATTGGGGGAAAACTCACTACAACTCTATAGCATGACATAGAACATATACCTGAAGAGACCCCAAGCAAGCCTCTTAGAACATCATTACACATCCTTGATTGCGGAAGCAATAGATACAACATAAAAGAGCAAGAATAAAGGCAAAGGGGCTATGGAAAAAACTTCCATAACATGATAATCAAGAGACAAGAGACAAACTCATATCATAGACATCAAGAACAATAGAGTCGAGGCTCTTAACATAGATATATAACATGTCCAACAAACATCTCTAATACATAGATAAGATTAGGGGATGAGATAAAGTAACCAGGCTCACCCACATAATCAAAATAGACAATAAAGAAGAATATCCTAATACAAAGTAAGAGCAACATAGACTAAGGCCCCCGAAGTAGAGGACTTACCATCTAACTTGAGTAGTATCAAACTAGCCACGTGGAGGAGGATGATCAACTTGGGCATCGTTCCTACATGGTGGCATCATGTAGGCATAAGTATGAGTTAGTATGTTTGAATGTATAAAGTATGTAGGATGCTATGCAATAATAGATATGCATCATAATCAAAATGCATAATATTAAGCAATAGACATAATATAATATGTCATGTATGATCAATGCTTAAGTAAAACAAAATTAAGTAACGCATACTCATATAGGATATCATGTGTAGAAGAGACTAAACTAGCTATTCAAGGTACAAACCCCTTGGTGATTGTGTGATATGAACCCCTCATACGGTTGATGATAATCACATCTTATCAACATGGTGGTGAAGTACAAACCTCTCACATGGTTGATGAGTACAAACCCCTACCATGCTTACCCGGGCTCTTATCCCCCAGTTCGGCTATGGTCTAATGCAACACTTTATATAAAGTATATCATATACATAAGATCATTTTATCATCATATTTTCATTCATACCATATCTCATGCTTTAGACCTTCAACTCCTCAAGAAACCACATCTGGATATTTTATCAAACACTTAGAAGGTGTGTAATGCTAGTATAAAATCATGAAATATAGAGATGAAATCCTGCAAGAAAATCCATTGTAAAATGATCAATGAGCACCTTGCAAGACCCTCAAGCAATATACATCAAAACCCCTTCTCAAATATTATAATAGTTCAAAGCTTTATAGCTCAAAATATAGCAAAACAGTCACAACTTTACATAGCTTTTACATCGTGTGCAGTGAATTTAAAAATAAGCAAGTCCCATTTGTAAATCAACTTTAAAATTATGAAATTTGAGTGAAAGACATAGCTTTAACATAGTGTACAGTGAATTTCATAATATGAAAGACCCATTTGTAAATCAACTTTAAACTATGCAATTTAATTTAAAGAAGGCTTCTGTATCATGGGTGAAAGGAACCTATGAAAGAAACCCACATACCTTAGCTTGGACATAAACTTGGCGAAGTTTGGAGATGGAGACTTAAAGCTTAAAGAAGAACCTAGAAGGAGAACCTTAGTTTGGGATAAGGGTTTGGGACATGAGTTTTGGGAGTGAAAATTTGACGAAGTGTTTGAGTGAGTATTGGGAAATGTTTAGGATGATATGAGGGTGAAATTTGGCTAAGCATAGGTAAAAAAACTTTTGGAAACACTTAGGCCCAGGACTTAAAAGTCTTGGACTGAACAAAAACAAAACAGTGTCAAATTAACACCAAAGGTGCGTCGCGAAGGCGACGCAAAAACCTCTCTGGAAATGGACATTTAGGAATTTTATAATTGCTAATATTTCGCTCTTAAATCTGGGTTAGACCCTTTTTCACCTAATTTTGATCCCTAAACAAGAATATGAAGTCATATTTTTGAAATAGCAAATGAATTTTGAAATATATGGTATTTAAAATTTCAGGCATTTTGAGGCACGCTTTTGGACACTTTTTGGGGTCGTTTCAACTTCCAAGGCACATTTTCAGGCACTTTTTGGGTTCATTACAAAGCCAACACTTATACCACTGGTTATACTATCAACACAGACTCAGCTTATTATTTTCATCTTAATTCTACCCCCACTTATAAGAACTAGCACTGTCAACATAATTAAATATGCATGGTTGCTATCTAAACTAACTAACAAAATTTGGTGGGTACAATTTTTCACACAAAAGCACAAAAACACATATATGCCATAAACATTAGTACTATATGCTACCAATACTACCTACACCTCCTAAACATTCCATTTTAGTAGAAATTAAATATCCATGGGGAAAAAAACATAGGCAAAAAAACCTCTAGGATTAAAAATTTGGAATAGTTATAGGTCAAACCTACTCAAACATCACTAAGGCCTATAACTACCCATACCCTATCAAAAAAGAGGTGCATTGTCCTTAATGCATACCTAAAATGCAAAATAAAGCGCAAGGGACCAAAAGAACATACCTGGGTGCCTAAGTATAAGTATCTACCTTGGTATACCTCCCAAGCAATGCTTTATTTATCATAGGAGCACAACATAGACAGCTTGGATACTCAGACTTCACAAATTGCCCATGCTTCCATAGTTTTTTTTATTTCCTCTATATTGTCAAGTTACGACTTGACTCTTTGACCATTCACTATCCCACCATTTCTTTTCTCTAATTTGACGGCTCCATGATCAAAGACATATGCTACCTTGAAGGGTCCCAATCACTGGACTTGAGTTTTCTAGGGAAAAACTTTAGCCTGGAGTTATACAGTAGCACTAAGTCCCCTGGGATGAATTGCCAATTCTCTATGCGACAATCATGTTGCAGCTTCATCCTTTACTTGTATAGGTCTAAGCTCTTATATGCTTTCATACTAAATTCATCAAGCTCATTGAGTTGGCTTAGCCTAGAGTTTGTTGCACCATTAAAGTCTAGATTCAACTTTTTTAGCTCCCACATCGCCTTATGTTTAAGCTCCACCTGCAAACGACAAGCTTTCCCAAAGACAAGTGGCTAGGGAGATATGCCTATAAGGCTCTTGAATGCTACCCAGTATGCCCATAATGCATCATCAAGCTTCGGCGACCAATCTATCCGATTTGCATTCACAATCTTCGATAGAATCTATTTAATTTCCCTATTAGACACCTCCACTTGCCCCCTTGTCTTAGGATGGTAACTGGTTGCCACCCGATGCTTTACCCCATATTTTTCAAGTAGTGCCTTGTATAATCTATTTGGAATGACCCCAAAAAGTGCCTGATAAAGTGCCTCAAAAGTGCCCAGAATTGTAATTTTCATATATCTCAAAACCCATGCGTGATATAAAAAAAACTTCATATTCTTGATCAAGAGGCAAAATTGAGTGGGAAATAGGTCTAACCATAATTTTAGAGCAACCGTATCAAAATTCAAAAATGCAAAAATGACGAATTCTAGTGCTGATCCGTGCCCCTAGCGCGATGCAGCTAGGCACGGGCTAGTGTTATTTTTGCCTAGTTATTTTATCTCAATCCAAGACCTTTGGATCTTGGGCCTAAGTCTTCCTATGCATAAAAAAACCTATACTTAGCCATATTTCACCCTCACATCATACAAGACATTCCACAATACTCTCTCAAACACTTAGAAAAATATTTTCACCCAAAATTCAAGTCCCAAAACTCATCCAGATCTTAAGGATTTCACTCAAGCTTCAAGTCTCCATTCCCAACCATCATCAACTAATTCTCTAAAGTCAAGGTATATAAGTTTCAACCATTGAGTCCTTTCACCCATGATGCCCAAGCTTCCTTTTTTACCTAAATATCATGTTTCTAAGTTGATTTACTTATGAATCTTACTTACTATGAATTTGACTATGAACTACATTGGGATTTTGTAAAAGTATGACTGTTTAAGAATATTTTGAACTATGAATCTATTGATCCATTATGAAATTTGATGAAGGGACTTGATGTATCTTGCATGAGAGTGTTACCAACTATTGGTGGAAGGTTTTACATTAAATTTTCTTGCATGATTTAACTCTTCAATTGCATGGTTTTACACTAGCATTACACACCCACCAAGTGTTTGATAAAATATCTGATTATGGATTCATGAGCTACTAAAGATCCAAAGCATGAACTATCACTTGAATGACTTTATGATGATGAAAGGAAGGTATATATATGTCGATATGAACTCTAGAGTGTGATGAAGTGACCAAAGCCTCGCTCAGGAGTTGAAAGACTCGAGTATAACAAAAGGAAGGGATGGATGCCTCAATTGCCTCGATAGGGAGGTGAGTAGACCAAGCCTACCATCAGGGTGGTAATGTAGGCCTGAATAACCACATTGAGGGGTTTGTACCTCGATTGCCTCGCTCGGGAGATAGTAGGCCCGTGCTACCAGATTGGGGGGTGTATGTACCTCAATAACCACATTGAGGGGTTTGTACCTCGATTGCCTCACTCGAGAGATAGTAGGCCCGTGCTACCACATTGGTGGGGGGTATGTACCTCAATAACCACGTCGAGGGGTTTGTACCTCAATCACCTCTCCAAGGGGGTGGTAGGCCTTGAATATTCTATATTGATGGTCACTTCTTACATACATATTATATTCTATGTAAGCATGATTTACTCTAAGCATCATCCATGCATGCCATATCGCTATATGCTTATTCATTGCCTATGTTAATGAATTTCGATTATGTTGCTTATCTCTAGTTGCATTGCATCCTACATACTCAGTACATTAAAATGTACTAACGCATACTCTATGCCTACATGATGTTACAATGCAGGAACCAGAACCCCACTTGACCACCCTCCTCCTCCACGTGGCTAATACGATCTCTCTCAAGCTAGTTGGTGAGCCCTCAACTCCAAGGACGATGTCTTTTGCTCTAATATTATGCTAAGACTCTCTTTCCTTTATTTATATGCTTTGACTATGAGGGTAAGCCCAGTTGCTTGTCTTGGCCCCCGCTAAGTTCTATGTTTAGAGGTCTTGTTGGACAAGTTACGTAATGATGCTATAAGACTTGACTCTCTCTTGACTCTATAATGTTTTATGATATGAAAGAGGTCCCATAGACACGTTTATCCCTACTTTACTACTTCTTATTATTATTTTAATGCTTCCACAACCAAGGATGTGAAATGATATGCTAAGAGACTTAATGAGAGTCCCTTTACATACCCCATAAGAACAAGAGATATCATCCCCGGAGTTGAAGACTCACTAAACTTGCTTTGAGAAGATAGTACTAGCCACACCCTTTTGGTAAAATTCCGCAAGGAAGGGTGACCAAGAGGGGCGAAGTCGCCGAAGCGAGTCGAAAGGCCAAGGAGTCATCTTTGGATGATCGTGAGGAGCTCCGGTTCCTACATGGTAACATCATGTAGGCATAGAGTATGTGTTAGTACGTTTGAATATACTAAATATGTAGGATGCAATGCAACAGTTGATAGACAACATTACCAATGAATTAAATAAATGTGTTAATGCTACTCCCTGCATATTACATATATTCGTCGATCTTTATCTATCCATAATGATAACAATATAGCCAACTAACACCTAAAGAATTTACATCAAATTAATAAATATATAATACATAATTTACATTAACTTTTTATTATCTAATCATAATCAACTTATACACATTCTAATCATTTTTGGAGCAAAAGTTTATTATGAAAATGATATACCTATAAATTATTTTCTTTATGTTAAAGGAATTCAACAATTAGAGTAGATAATTTTTCCTTTTTCTATATTATATCCTTTTAACAAAAATACATTGATTTACTTTTTGAAATATTATGCAATTGAATATATAATAAAAAATGCATTTTAATAATCGTAAGCAAGAGATACTATATTAGCAACATGGCATGATCAATGCTTGAAGTAAAACATGCTTATATAGAAACATAGTACATGTGTAAGAAAAGACCATCATCATAAACCAATCAAGCTTAGTACTTGGAATCCAAGGTAGGCCACCCCTTGGTAGTGATTGAGGAATCAACCCCTCAATTGGTTGATGGGCATGACCACCCCCATCAAAAGTGATTGGGGTATCAATCCCTCAATTGGTTGATGGGCATGACCACCCCCATCAAAAGTGATTGGGGTATCAATCCCTCAATTGGTTGATGGCATACCACCCTATCTGAGGTGATTGAGGTATTAACCCCTCAATTAGTTGATGATTATCACCCTACCATCCATGGTGATTGAGGTATCAACCCCTCAATTGGTTATTAGGATACCACCCCCATCCGAGGTGATTGAGGTATCAACTTCTCAATTGTTATGGTCAACTCATAACACTATGGATACTTTTCATGAAATCAACACATATATACCATCCTTTCATCATCATAAAGTCATATAAGTCATAGCTTATGCAATGGATTATCAATAGTTCAAGAATCGTAAACCAGATATTTTATCAAACACTTGGTGGGTGTGCAATGCTAGTGTAAAATCGTGAGTGAAATCATACAAGAAAACTTGAAGTAAATCAACCCACCAATACTTCATAATACCTTCATGCAACATACATTGACACCCTTTATCAAATCTCAAGATAGATCATGGATTCAAAGCTAAAAACATGTTTAAACAGTCACACTTTTATGAAACCCCAACATAGTTCATAGTCAAATTCATAGTAAGTAAGACCTATAAGTAAATCAACTTAGAAACATGAAAATTATGTGAAATGGAAGCTTAGACACTGTAGGTGAAAGGACCCAATGGTTGAAACCCACATACCTCAACTTTGGAGAATTTCTTGATGAAAATTGAGAGGAGAACTTGAAATTTGATTAATTTCCTTAAGATTCGGAATACGTTTTGACACTTGGATTTTGGATAAAATATTTGTCTAAGTGTTTGAGAGAGTATTGGAGAATGTCTTGTATGATATAAAGGTGAAATATGGCTAAGTATAAATGTTTTTACGTATGGGAAGACTTAGGCTCAAGACTCAAAAGCCTTAGATCAAACTAACTAAACTAGGCAAAAAAATATAGCATCTCTGTGCCCTGGCCGCATCGTATCAGGGGCGCGGAATGCTCTCTGGAAATTGCATCTGGGAAATTTCAAATTTTGATACGGTTGCTCTAAAATCGGGGTTAGACCCATTTCCCACTCAATTTTGCCTCTTGATCAAGAAAATGAAGTCGAATTTTTGATATCATGCACGGAGTTTGAAATATATGAAAATTACAATTTTGAACACTTTCGAGACACATTTTTAGACTTTTTAGGATCGTTTCATCTTCTCTACTAAACCTTACACCTTTTGTGGATGTCAATTGTACACCATTGCTACTCACCCGATATAAATACTCATTCTCTTTCATTTCGATGACATCAAAATGACAAAATCTTCAATTTATTGTATTTCTTTTCATTAATAATCATTTATCACAATCATAAAAAAAAATAACAAACTTTTTCCCCCAAAAAATCAATTTAGATTTTCGCATCAAAATAAATGATGCTTTGCCAAAAATTTTGAAAGATAGATCTACATAAAAAGAAATTAAAAAGGGAAAAGCAACAGAAGAAGAATTGGAGAAGGTGAGGGAAAGAGAGAGTTGGAGGGAATGATTGGGGTGTACGTGTGCACGTAAAAAGGGGTGATGAAAATGGTAAATGAGAATATAGGGAAGGGAATATTGGGGTGGGGAAGCAAACGACCCTTTTTCCTAAAAAAATTATTTATTTTGTTAATTTTCTTAAATTCAAGTGTCTAAGCTAGGGGAAAAAAATGACATTGTGTATGCTTAATAGTTTTACTAATGCATGTCGTGTTTACCCAAAAAAAAAGAGAAAGAAGTGAAACACATGATTTTTGCCATGTCAACATTTTATGTTTAATAGAAATGATTTTTGAACAAATAAGGTGTTTAATAGGTGCAGAGATGAGTAGAGGTGTCTAGGTGAAATATGCTGACAACTTTAAAAGGTCGCATATGATATCAGCCTTTAAAAATTGTCAATATTAATAAATAAAAAATTTAAGTGTGATTATAAATGAAATAGTAAAGTATAAACTCCTATGAGTAATGATATTTATAGCCAATAAAAGGTAGTATGAACATGTATTTTTTATGCCTTAGAAGAAAAATCACAACTCTTTGGAAATGTTGCAACGCATCGAAAAGGTCACAACCCTTTAATATGAAATGATATATAATATAATACAATACAATACAATACAATACAATACAATACAATACAATACAATACAATACAATATAATATAATATATTTGGGATATTATAGTAATTTAACATTCAAATAAGGGACTTCATACTTTTAAGGTAGGATAGATATATAAATATAGATAGACATATATAGATTTGATACACGTGTGTTGCACGTGAATGCTAGACAACTATAGATTTGATGTATGTCACGCCCCAGTTTGTGGGCCGTGACTGACACCCGTTTGGCGTGCCTAAAATATGAATCAAATCAGAATCCAGAATAGGTTACTATTTATTCTTAGAAAATTGGGCAGAGTTTTCTCTGTGATATTGGCTAGCCACCTGAAATAGGAAACAACAACGAGCCAACAGAGAAGATCATAAACATAAACAGATATGTATGCGGCCCGACAAGGGCACCGTTGCGGTCCTACCGCCTAACAAACATAACATATGAGCAGATTGTCCAAACAGGTGACAAAATCTTACATTATATATATAACATATGTACGGTACACATAGAGTTTCTGATAGGACCTATATACACAGACTGTCCATAGATCTCTAATACAGATAACAGAATCACACAGACCAGAATACAGATGATATAAGGCAAGTGTACTGAAAGTAGCTCTGAAGTAAGAGAGCTCTTCAACTGGCAACCGGGGCACTAAGCTGGAGACCTGCTGTCCTGTATGACTGCACCTACCGGCATGAAGTGCAGCCCCCACAAAATGGAGGTCAGTACGAAAGATGTACCAAGTATGTAAAGCATGAAATACATATAATTATTAGCAGAACCAAACAACATCTGAAGTCATTAATATACCAAATAAGTATCAATGGAACAGAAATGATGGCGACCTCCAAACATATGCCACCACGGCACAACATCAGATAGTTTACTCTTGTCAAACGCTCCAACACACAGATCAGAGGAGTAGGATAGTGAACCAGTGTTACCGTCGTCACAAATCCTAAAAAACAGAGGAGTAGGGGGTGAACCGATGGTACTGTCGTCACCGACCCTACCAAAAGTATGGCTTAAAGCTACCAAATCAAAGGCCCAATCATACCATACGACACTAAGCGAAGTCGGCCCTTGGGTGAAACCGACTACGCCGTATCCATCCACCATCGAAATATATATATATATATATATATATATATATATATATATATATTTATAGTATAGCATGTACAACTAAATTGGCTCGGGAATCGGTGAACGGAATTATAGGGGCACGAGTAGAGTAGAGTAGACATGTGTATGAAACTATTTCACAGTTGTAACTTAGCATCGTTTGGTTCT